>SKCR01033094.1:0-42538 GCA_019454045.1 Zanthoxylum bungeanum | reverse complement strand
TTTGAGCATCATTTACAGTAAAATGTCTGCACTCTGCATTAATAATCTATTGTCCCTGTTTTGTCCACTCATCAATTAAAAGTGAAACCTTAAACAAAGTATGTAACTGAAGAATGCTCCGTCATAAAAAATTTGCGCCTTAAAAAAATAACGATAAGCTTAATTATGGCAGTTAAAGGAAATGCTAATAAGTAATTATGTGGGGGTTTGTTTGTCAACTTTAACTAATGTCTACGTTAGCATTATTAACTACAGGCTTTAATCTTAACACCTAAAACTGCAAATCAAAGCTTATAAAATAGCTGTTAATTAACAAGTGCATTGCACTAGATGTATTAATAATGATTCTTTGTAGATAATTAAGTTCACCAAACACTTTTTCCTGCAAGTTAGAATATAGAAATTATTATTATAGGTGAACCAATTTACTTTTAAGGCTAAGAATTTATTATACACATCTTATATAGCTGAGTTTTCAGATTAGGTTTGGTGCCCTATAATATGTCAGCTGCATTACTCAAAATTAACATTGAAATAACTACGTTGAATAAATATTAAAGTGCCCCAGTTCAGAAACTGAGAACAAATGGTATTGACAAACTTCAAACGGGATCGGAAAAAAAAAAGTCATTAGTCTTATATTACAGTCGCGTTAAATAATCCAAATAGACCAACAATGCCAACTAAATATCATTTCACTATTCTATTTCCATTCAAATCCTCGATTATTCAATTCCATAAACTTCCTATATTGTAGCAAAATTTCCTTATTTTATAAGCATGTTATTGACCCATTTCCTATTAATTTATAATTTTAAAAAACAATTGAAAAATCACACGTCATCTAGAATAAACCTTCCCTGCCGGCCTTTCAACTCGGCCGCAGCCATTCGACCATTCAAGCATATCCAATAGACCGATGACTCCGGTTCATTTATGAACCGGACCGGACGGTCTACGCTCAAGAAAAATCAATATGTTTTTTAACACAACAAGATGATGATAATGGGAGATTAAATTTGTACGTACCCCACATCCAGTATCAATGGCTGTCCTTATAGAACCATCTCTGAGATTAATAAGTTTGCCAATATCATCAATGTACGCGTCAGCGCCACGTGGAAACATCGTGCCGCCACCTGGAAAACTGAACCGGTCTCCCTCGAACCGGACCCAATTCTGGTTCTTCTTCTCAACCGTCAACTCCTTGTGTGGAACATTAGCGTACCACGCAAAACGCCTACTCTCCGGCCACTTAAATGGCACCGTATAACCAAACGGCGCCGGCACGCGGCACTTCAGCAACTCGTTTTTCTCAGGGCAATGCCTCTCTCTGTATATCAACCTGTCCCTGTCGAATTTCAACGACCGTTTAGCGTCCTCACAGGGGACGTACTCAATATATTTAGGGTCACAGCGCGGGATGTGGGTCACACGCGCCGACGTGGGAGGTGGGTCTGGAGCCTGATGGTGGGCTGAGAAGTCAAGGTCGAAATTTGTTGACGCCTTGAGCGATGTGCTGCATGGAACAGATGATGATGATGCTGACATGGCGGCACCACCGGGGATGGACCCCGATGAACGTTGCCACATGCCCACGAGGTAAAAGATTGTGCAAAGAATTGTAACGACGGTGATTGAATAAAGATTTGCATGCTTTGTTTTGAATGTTATATACGATAGTCTTGTTGAACAAGAATTATTAGCCATGGCCATTGAAGAAAAATTTCAAGAAACCGAGCAAAAAAAAAAAAAAAAACGACAGAGAGATTAATAATGAATATGTGAGGGGGTCTGTGTGTTATTTATATATGTGGAGGAGGAAGGGGTGGGGATTAACGTAAGGGTGACGAGTGAACTTTTCAAGGTTTAGGTTTGTGGATTGGTGATGGCGAGTGAGGGTGACGCGCCTGGTAAAAAGGTGAAAGAGGATGAACGAGAGCGTGTCTGTTTTTTAATGGAATTAATAAGGTAAGTGAATAAAGAGGCGGATTCTCTGTTCTTCGTCGCCATTCTCTCTATATTTGTATTTATTGTAATTTTTACGCGCAATTAAGGAATAAAATCAAAAGGGCCAAAAAGAAAAAAAGAAATATATTTACGATATTCTCTATTTATGGTATTAAAAATTATATCAAAGGAATTGAATAATTATCTTAAGAAAATAACTGTAAATTGTAGAAAACCCAAAATTACTTCAAAACAAGATAAAATTTGAAGATTCGTAATTAACTTGGAAAAAGGAATCAATATCCTATGAAATACAATCAAACAAAAAAAAAACCTTCAACACATATTTTCAGTTTTTTCCACTTTTAATAAAATAAAATTATGTGTTATATTATTTAATATATTATCATTGCAATATGAAATATTTAATTATAATACATAATTCTAAAATTATAAATATATTACAAGTATAGTTTTTTTTTACAAAAGTACCACACTTTTGTAGCTTAAATTGTTTTATATTAGGATTGAAGGCGGAAAAAATTAGAGAGAATATCGTATTTTCAATATGTCGGGCCTGGTGATTCAGAGTTTAATGGTAATTTGGGCTAGTTTGGGAGGCTCACTCCTTCAACAGTGATTGCGGCAGCTCGTCTATTTTCTAGCTACTTGAAGTCCTCATCTTCTTCAATTTTAATCCACTACTGGGTCTTCAAGTTAACTTCTTTCATACTTTAGAAGTCTTTCCGTGTAATATACTCTGCATAGCGACCATTCTTCCGGAAAGGCTTGCTTAAATTTCAGCAAGCTTTGTATCACAAGCTTTGATCTACAACAAGACCCGGTTGAACCTGTGCATGAAAGCCTTAATTGTTTATGTCTGCTTTTGCTTCAGACGGAAAATATTGTCAATAGTCTTCGGAGGGCATCTGAAATTGGCATAGTGCGCCAATAACTTCTCACAAAGTCTTTGAAAATCCCCAATGGAGTTAGGAGGAAAAGATCTTAACCAATTCAAGGCTTCTCCTTCTAAACTGGTCGGGAAAGTCTTGCAATACCAAGCATCCTCACTTGTCTCAAAACTCAACTTCTGTATGAAGTGAAATAGATGCTGTTTTGGGTTAGAGTTTTCTTTGAACATCATAAATGTTGGAATTTGGACATTCTTGGACTTTTCTATGCTCAGAATCTACTGCGTGAACATATAAGTGTTAATCTTTCGGGCTGCCTTTGTCACGTTGTCTTGGGATACTCTAGACAGTAATGCATGGGCAGAGATTTTGAGCACACTACTTAACTCATGTTTCACTATGTCTCGAAGAGTGGCTTTAACTACGGGGTGAGATGTGACCGGAATAGCCATGACTGTTTGGTGCAGTGCTGGTTGGTGTAGTGTTTGTTAGACTTGGGTCACTCCGGAAACTGTAATCTAAGTTGAGATGTCAGATTGTCTCGAAGCATCAGCTGCTGTCTTTGGTTATTTTTCTTCTAGAATTTTGATCATCTCGGCCAGTTTCTGGTTCTCCATGGTGGCCTGCTCCAAGGCCAAAACTTCCATCTACAACATTTGCTCCAAGGTTTCATATGTTGTTGGCACAGTAACCATTTCAAATTCTGCGTCTTGAGTTTGAACAACCATCAATCCTGAACCTTATCCTTCTTCAGCCATTATGATACTAATTTATTGATATCCTCTCACTTTTTACTTTCAATATCTCAAGGGATTAGTTTCCAAGGATTTCTTGGTGATGATGAGCATGCTCATCATCACTCACTTGTTGTACTCATGGAACACTTGGAAACTATTTTCTTGATAGTTTTACTTTTCCAAGCAAGTTCTTCGAACATACAAGTACTCAAAATACTATTTTCATCTTCCCATATACACGATACAATATATTTAATAAATATTCTTAAAAATTTGAAAATATAGGTGCATGCAGCATGCTTTTATGTCAACCAATCATGCATATTATGAATTTTCTAATTTTGAATGCATGGGCTGATGCTTTTATATGCCATCTTGTATTTCTACGACATACAATCATACACACGAGTTTAGGTTGCCTATTAGGTTGTCAGCTTTAGGCTACTGTGAGCTCACCTTGTAACACTCTGGTTATTTATGACACGTATTGTACAGTTAAAATTCATGCATGACATGTTGTCATACATATAATCATGTATTAATGGGTTAGATACCTTTGAAACCCACCGGAAGCTCGGCAAAAATTTTCAGTTCGGTACTTTTACAGTTTGCAGAACCCAATTAACAACCTTTGGTATTTTAGCCATAACTGGAGCTACATGTGTTCGTTTTTCAGTGATCTCTTCGTACATCGGAAAGATAAGACATAGACCTACAACTTTCATGTTAAGAAATTCCAAATTTAAGGCAGAACTATGTTAAATGAGCATCCTTAGGGCTTCCCCGCATAATGACGAGAATACGGTAAATATTTTGACATGTAGCAAATAGAAATAATAATATTTTAATTTCAATTTTTTTTGACACCTATATAGAGAATCACTATTCATCGTTCTCTTTCATGCTCATAAAATTACCCAAAATTTCCCCATTTCTCTTTAACTTTCACAATATTTTGGAATCTAATTGAAGTTTTATTGTTTTCAAGTGAATCAATAAGCTTAGTAAGTTTTCTCTTCACTCAAATGATTATTATAAACCCTAGCTTGTATTTTTCATGTTTTTGATTTTAGAATCCATGGAAACATATGTTTGAGAATGTATGATATTGCATGTTTATGTCCAAATTAAGTACTTATCTATGCTTATGGTGATATATTGACATGGATCATGCATGAAATTGATTGAATATGATAAATTTGAAAATAGGTGTGTGTGACTGAATTATGGAAATATGTATGCTTGGAAATTGAAACTTGCCAATATTGAGAATCATGTTAGGAGATTGATTTTATTGTAATAGTTGTTGTGTTGTTAAGTTATGGTCGAATAGTATGAAGTTAGAGGATGGCCGTAAGTTATCATTTGTAGAAGAAAATTGATGTTATGAATGTTGAATAAGGCGTGGATAATGTGAATGGTTTGAATGGTTTTCATGTTGAATGCTAGGTTGTTGTGTGGTTGTTGCCGAAAGCATGAAATTTGCATGGAGATGGGATATATTGCCGAGTGTAGATTGGAAAAGTGTTTAATGTATAAGCATGATAACTTTGATGTGTTGCATGAACAAATTAACTTTACACTTTATATTGGTGCCCCGAAATAACTTAGAATGTTAATAGACGCCTTAAGTTTTCTTGGGTACGTGTTTCATTCACGTGCATGTTTAGGATTGTATCGTTCGAGTATACTAACCATACTTGAACACATGATAGATTCCACGTATGAGGATCTTTTCGGTTCCATTCAAGCACACGGGCAGTAGAACATCAGTTCTATGAGTGAGCACACATTAATGACGTATGCAATTTGATTTTTTGAATCACGATTTATGATATATAAGTCATGTCTTATGTCCCGCAAGTTATATTTCACTTTTATAATACATGTCTTACAAATTGCAATTCATGTATACATGTTTAAAAATAATGTTTTCATGAGTTATGTATGCATGTTTTCATTTTAGGTTTTTCCGGTGCATGTTTACAGTTTGCGTTTTTCAATTGTGTGCCTTTATTGTAGAAGTATTGGTTAGAAAATCTGTTCGAACGACGTTCATCCATACCTATTATAAAATAGGTAATGAATTTCGTATAAGAATTGTTTGCATAAACCAATACATATGTCAGCTTATAATTTTCATGTATTTGATTCATGGTTTCTATTTTCCCGATCCATGTTTAATGAGCTGCTACCAAACGACCTTGAAGGCTAAAGTCGAATCGGCATAGCAATTACAGGCTGGGCCTTGCGCATCGGAGCCAACTCTAACGAATATTGAGAAGCTCGACGAGGTCCAGATTCATCCTCAGTTCACAGATCACAAGGCCATGGTTGGAGCGGATTTAGATCCCAAACTACGAGCCGACCTGGTAGAATTCTTGAAAAGGCGACACGACAGCTTCGCGTGGTCACACAAAGATATGACTGGAATTGATCCGGAGCTCATCACTCACGAACTGCATGTGGATCCAGACCACGTCACTGTTAGACAGAAAAGAAGAAAGTTCGCTCCTGAAAGGAACCGGATCGTTGACGAAGAGGTACAAAAGTTATTGCAGAACAGAGCGGTTAGAGAAGTACAATTTCCGGAGTGGCTTGCGAATGTTATAGTAGTGAAGAAAAAGAATGGGAAGTGGAGAGTCTGCATCGACTTCACGGATTTGAACAAGGCTTGTCCAAATGACTCGTTTCCTTTACCACATATTGATTCAATGGTGGATGCGACTGCATGACACGAGTTATTAAGCTTCATGGATGCGTATTCAGGATACAACCAGATCCTCATGCATCCTGACGATCAAGAGAAGACAGCCTTTGTCACAAACCGGGGGATATTCTGCTACAAAGTCATGCCATTTGGCTTGAAGAACGCGAGAGCAACGTACCAGCGAATGGTCAATAAAATGTTCGACAATCAAATTGGGAAGACAATGGAGGTTTATATTGACGACATGCTGGTGAAATCAGTCAAATCTGCGCAACATCTCAGTCATCTGGAAGAAGCCTTCGACATCATGGACATGTACAGAATGAAATTGAATCCTACTAAGTGTGCTTTTGGTGTCGCTTCAGGGAAATTCTTGGGGTACGTAGTCACTCGACGAGGCATTGAAGCAAATCCAGACCAGATAAGATCAATCATCGACATCCCTTCCCCTTCTAGCCCGAAGGATATCATGCGACTGACCGGGAGGATCGCGGCGTTGAACAGGTTCATCTCCAAATCCACAGATAAGAGTTTTTTATTCTTCTCAGCTTTAAAAATGGCAAATAAATTTGAATGGACTCCTGCTTGTGAGGAAGCGCTGAAAGGACTCAAACAATATTTAACTTCACCACCCATGTTGTCAAAACCACACGACAAAGAAAGGCTCTACCTCTATTTGGGGCTCTCGGAACACGCTGTCAGTGGAGTCTTGGTGAGAGAGGAGTCGGGGCATCAAAAACCAATCTACTACGTAAGCAAGCATTGCTGGGGGCAGAGACACGCTACCCGTTAATGGGAGAAGTTGGTCTTCGCTCTTGTCACAGCCGCGAGGAAACTCAGACCCTATTTTCAAGGACATGCTATCACAGTTTACACGACGTACCCTTTGAGGAGCATTCTCCATAAACCTGAATTGTCAGGAGAGGTTGATGAAGTGGGCGATTGAGCTTGGAGAGCACGACATAGATTACCAGCCTAGAACTAGAACGGCTATCAAGTCGCAAGCTTTGGCCGATTTTGTGGCCGACTTCGCTCCCGGTATTTTGGCGGCAGCCGAAGCTGAAGTCAACTCCATTCAGTCGACAGTCCCTTGGAAGTTAGCAGTTGACAGATCGAGTAACAAAAAGGGTTGTGGTCTTGGAATGGTGATCACTACTCCCACCGGCGATACTCTGCAACAGGCAATCAAATGCGGTTTCAGAGTTACCAACAACGAAGCAGAGTATGAAGCACTGGTCGCAGGATTATTATTGGCCAAAGAATTGGGAGTGAAAGAGATAGAAGTGACATCTGACTCACAGTTGATAGTCAACCAAATTGAGGGATCTTATCAGGCTAGGGGGTCAGACAATGGCTTCCTACTTATAAAAGATAAAAGATATACGGTCGAAATTCGACAAATTTTCCATAACCCAAGTCCCAAGAAGCGAAAATTCCCAGGCTGATGCATTGGCGACCCTCGGATCGACTATGGAAGGCGACAAACCACGAACAATACCAGTAGTGTGCAGCTGTAGCCGCTATCAGGTCAGTCGACAGTTGGATGACACCGATCGTCGAATATTTACAAAAAGGACTACTTCCAGAAGATAAAGTGCAAGCTAGGAAAGTTCAAAGACAGTCTGCAAGGTTCGTGATGTTCGAAGGTCAGTTGCTAAGAAGGTCGTTCACGGGACCATACATGAAATGCTTAACACACGACGAAGCTCAGCATGTATTGACTGAATTGCACGAAGGGGAATGTGGGAACCACTCAGGCGGCAGGAGCTTGGCTCTCCGAGCCCATTCGACAGGGTATTACTGGCCGACAATGAGACTAGACTCCGCAGAATTTACAAAGAAGTGTGATAAGTGTCAGAGATTCGCACCAGTTCCTCATCTACCACCAGAAAAACTAAACCCAATTTTATCTATGTGGCCGTTCATGAAGTGGGGCATGGACATTGTTGGAAAACTCCCAGCCGCACCGGCCAACGTGTCTACATGCTTGTAATGACGGATTATTACTCGAAGTGGATAGAAGCTGAAGCTTTGCCAGAGTACGCGACAAGGAGGCTCAGACGTTTGTTTGGAGGAATATCATATGTCGGTTCGGAATACCAAGAGAAATTGTGACCGACAATGGTTCACAGTTCATCAGCCATCACTTTCAAGATTTCTGCAGGAACTGGGGCATCAAACTGAACTTCTCGACACCGCGCTTTCCACAAGCAAACGGCCAAGCAGAGTCGTCTAATATAAAACAATCTTGAACACAATGAAGAAAAGGTTGGAGAAGGCTAAGGGCGGTGGGGGCGGATGAGTTACCTGGAGTCTTGTGGTCGTACCGAACAACCGTGAGATCTTCCACTGGCGAAACTCCTTTCGCATTGGCATTTGGAACGGAAGCAGTTATTCCAACAGAAGAAGTCATCCCTCCCCACGATACCAATGGCTCAACGGAAAAAGTAATCAACAACTGATGAACTTCAATCTCGACACGATTGATGAGACTAGGGACAGAGCTTCCATTCGACTGGCTGCTTATCGACAGAAGATGGCCAGATACTTCGACAAAAATGTTAGGACTAGGACTTTCCGCACTGGTGATTGGGTCCTACGAAGAGTGTTCCAGAACACTAAGGAAAGTGGAGATGGGAAGTTGGGCCCAAATTGGGAAGGCCCTTATCTTATCACATGGGTTGTTGGGAAAGGAGCCTACAAGTTACAGACCGTGGAGGGGAATCCCATTCGCAACAGTTGGAACGCGGTGCACCTTAAAAGATTTATCCGGTAACATTTATGTTTTGTCATTTCTGTGCCAGTTAACTTTTTAGAATTGTCGTATTTAAATAAAGCTAAGACGTTTGTAACTAGTTATTCGACGAATTGCAATAAAGATTGTTCATTGAATTCTCGTCCCGCTCTTTACATTCAAAATAATAAATCGTTCATCATTTTTATACACAACGTCAAAAGTACAAAATGCTTTTCTTTGGCCATCCTTTCGATTATAAATACAAACTGCACAAACACATTCCAGTTAACCTCTGTATCCTCGGCCTCAAAGACCCGCTCCTCTACATCAGTGGTTGTTGGGATGCTGGCAGGGACATCTTCTTCATTCTCCACAATCATGGGTCAGAATGGCCAGCGGCCAGTCCGACATTTTTCTTCTTCTTCATGCTTCTCGACCTCCACCGTCTCCTCAACAGGTGCTGCAACTGGCTCGACCTCGCCATTCTTCATTTCAATTCCGTTCCTAACTCTTTGTCTTCTTCCTCGGTCGACGAAGAGATGCCAGCTGCGCGCCTTTCGAATTCTCGAATCCATTTCTCAGGCTTCCATTCCACGTGCTTCCCAGCTAGAAACTCCTTCATTAAGTCATACATATTCTTCATCATGGAATCAATAGCAATGTCCTCCATCTGCTCTATCAATGACTCGTTCTCCTTCTTCACATTTTCGAACCCTTCCTTGTAACCTTCAATCGTTAGCTCGGCGGTCTCCTTCTCCAGCTTGAGTGTAGCTTTCACTTCCTTCAATTCCTTCTCAAGAACCTTCTCTTTCCTCTGCGACGCGATCAGCCCAGACTTTAGGACAGACGACTCATTCTTCGCAGCCGACAGAGCCTTTTCCAGTTCTTTGGCCCTTCTCTGATTAGACTCCGCATTCTTTCGCAGAAATAAGCTGCATTCCAATGCCTGGGGGATTTGATTCAGAGCGTCATTCAAAAAAAAATTACTTGATAGTTTAAGGCGATGGCTTTCTTCATGGCCTCCACAGGTCCGATTTGTGCCAATCTTACTTCATCCCCTTGAAGTAGTAATCCTTCGACGAATGAGTCAATGCTTGAGGGATCTGAGATTGCAGTCGACTCCCGCGGGACTTTTAGGGTGAGGTTATCAGAGTCCTCTTCTGTTTCTGCTTCGGCGACTGATTTCCTTTTCTTCCCCGCAGAAGTCATCTCAGTCGACTTCCTTTCTCTACGACAACCTCACTCGGAATAACCTCCCGAATTTGAGTGCCAGCTTCTCCTTCTGCCTCTACCCCTATCTTCTTATGCTTCCTTGATTTTCTTCGACTCTTCATTTCGTCGAGTGAAGCTACCTCGAATGGCCCAGTCATCATTCTCCTCTGCGCATAAAAATTCTTCAGTTTTTAGGGGCTCTCGATATCTATTCTCCCCGTACAACGTGTGAATCGACCATCTACAGTTTATCACGGGAAAACGTTTTTACAGAGGGCCAGAATTTTACCTCATTCTCGATGATAGATATCCTCCACAACGGAGTCGCCCTTAGTCTTCCCTCTGTCAAGATCTTTTACACTGTCTTTCCTCAGCCGACAGAGATAGAACGGTTTTGGTATTTGAGAGTGTACGTGCAGTCGTGATGGATGGCCTATTTCGTAAAGGATCTGCAATTAATAAATGCGTGGTTATTTAAATGCGTGAATTTGGCTCAAAAAATTATGAATTGAGGAAAGAAAGTTACTCACTCGACAGACACCAAAATTCAGGGATTCGACCAGCCCCTGCTGATCCAAATATACCCTCCCCCTTTGCAAAGAAGAGTAGTAGTAGGACTGCCAATTCCCTCTATCATTAGTTGGCAATCAGTAACTAATGGCATCTTCCTCTGTCTAAGGATCAGAGTATATCATTTTTTTCCTTCAAATGCTCCTTTAAGTAGTAAGTCTCTAACACATCTCTTACCTCGAAGAGGTTTCCCAACTCAAAGGCCAAACACTCAACCGACAATAAGATTCTCCACGCGTTAGGCATCAATTGTGAGGGGGCGACACAAAAGTGATCTAGAACTTCCCAGACTAATCTCGGGATAGGAAATCTCAACCCTATAAACAATGGACGTACGTAGAATCCCATCCACCCCGGGACCTTGTAATCTATTCTTTCATTCGACGAAGGCACCCGGAGCTCCAAAGAATCTGGGAACCTATACATAATGCTGAGTTCCCTCAACATTTTCCCTGTCATTCGACTAGCAGGGTTTCTCGACAGTAAATTCGTGGGTTCACTGGTAGAAGGAAAATCACTCGACTCCCCGACAGCGGGCAAAGATCTGAGTGGTATGGCCACAGTAGGGGTCTCTTGGGGAAGACCTAGCTAGAGTTACTGCGCCACTTTCGATCATCCCCTGATACGACCGATCTCTGTCCTCTACACCCTCATTGGTGTCACTCGACGAATCAACATAACTGTCAATACTAGCGCCTAAGCTACCTAGAGAATCTCCACTCGACATCCTCCAAACAACTAGCATATAAACAACTAACTTCCCTAGTACCCAACCTCCTAAAGATCAAAACCCACAAACACGATTTCTCAACAAGTCACACAAACCCCAAAGATCAAACGGCCAAATCTACCTTAGAACAGCTTGAATATTCAATATGAATGTTTAAAGAAATTGAAGAACATGAGAAAAGTTTTGAAGAATACCTTTGTGACACTTGAGAGCTCTATCTTTACTCGACTTCCGAATGAAGCAAAATGAAATGCCCAAAGCTCTTTTATACACACAACTCGAATTGGCGCCAAAGTTCCCGCCAAAAGACTCCTCGTAACTCGCGCTAGGGTTTGCAATTAATGGCCAGGACAATTTGGAGATATTCCAAGTGTCGGATCTGTGGACCAAAGACATCTACATGTCGGTTCATGTCGAGCCGCGTTAGGAGTAAGATGGTATTTAACGATTTCAAGAACAACTCGACCGGGGACATCCCCCTGATGAAACTAAGGATTATGTTTTTCACTCGACAAATCGAGAGAAGTTATTCCTGAACACCATCAAGTTCAGTCGACCGGGGACATTCCCCTGATGAAATAAGAATTATGTTTTCACTCGACCAATCGAGAGAAGTTATTCCTGAACACCATCAAGTTCAGTCGACCGGGGACATTCCCCTGATGAAATAAGAATTATGTTTTTCACTCGACAAATCGAGAGAAGTTATTCCTGAACACCATCAAGTTCAGTCGACCGGGGACATCCCCCTGATGAAATAAGAATTATGGTTTTCACTCGACAAATCGAATGAAGCCATTCCTGAACAACCATCAGGTTCAGTCGACCAGGAACATCCCCTGATGAGATTATGATTATGAAAGTCATTCGACATACTCGACATGTCGAATGAAATATTTCATGAACCGTCAAGTTCAATCGACCAGGAACATCCCCTGATGAGATAATGATTATGAAAGTTATTCGACATACTCGACATCTCGAATGAAATGTTTCCTGAACCATCAAGTTCAGTCGACCAGGAACATCCCCTGATAAGATTATGATTATGAAAGTCATTCGACATGTCGGATGAAATGATTCCTGAACCATCAAGTTCAGTCAACCAGGAACATCCCTTGATGAGATTATAATTATGAAAGTCATTCGACATACTCGACATGTCGAATTAAATGTTCCTGAACCATCAAGTTCAGTCGACCAGGAACATCCCCTGATGAGATTATGATTATGAAAGTCATTCGACATGTCGAATGAAATGATTTCCTGACCATCAAGTTCAGTCGACCAGGAACATCCCCTGATGATGAGATTATAAAAGTCATTCGACATACTCGACATGTCGAATGAAATGTTTCCTGAACCGTCAAGTTCAGTCGACCAGGAACATCCCCTGATGAGATTATGATTATGAAAGTCATTCGACATACGACATGTCGAATGAATGTTCCTGAACCATCAAGTTCAGTCGACCAGGAACATCCCCTGATGAGATTATGATTATGAAAGTCATTCGACAGTCGAATGAAATGATTCCTGGACCATCAAGTTCAGTCGACCAGGAACATCCCCTGATGAGATTATGATTATGAAAGTCATTCGACATGTCGAATGAAATGATTCATGGACCATCAAGTTTAGTCGACCAGGAACATCCCTTGATGAGATTATGATTATGAAAGTCATTCGACATACTCGACATGTCGAATGAAATGTTTCCTGAACCATCAAGTTCAGTCGACCAAGGACTTCTCTTGATGAGATAATGTTTATGAAAATCACGTCGAGTCAAGCAAAAGACATGATAAATAACTCGTCACATACAAGTCGAGTGAGCTCACCCCAGAACGTCCGCCTCATTCCGTAGACCAAAGACCCCATGCTGACTCATATCGAGTCAAACAAAGGTATAGAAATCACTTGGCACATGCAAGTCGAATAAGGTTGCGCCTGAACAAATGTCTGGTCCAGTCCACCTTGTACGTCCTCTGATCACATACAACATGCACCAAAGCCAATGTTCGGTTCAATTCTCATTGGATGATCCCCCATAAGCTCGCGAGGTCGGCATACCTGAAACATGAGTTCCCCCCATTACGATATGTCGAACGAGGTAGATTTTCTCGACCGTCACGATGGATCCAAAAACACTTCCATAATTACTATCAAAAGCCAGAATCATGAAGACCAAAATTCCCCACTCACGAGCTGTACGATGAAGATTTGCCCTAGATCACAGCCATGATCAACAAAATTGAAGAACATTTCCAGATTCACTCGATGTACTTGAAGATACTCTCTAAGCCTATGACTCCCAGACTTAGAGAGTATGAGACAAACTGTTTGGGCCAAAATTGGCCCCAAGGGTAAAAATGACATTACACCGCGGAACCAACCACAAACCTGAGGCCCATCGAGCAGACTGGGCCCACAAACGAAATGTCATGCAAGGAACCAACCCGGACCACCTCAAAGGCCCAAGCCCATTAACACAAAGAGAGCCAACGGACACCAGTTACCGGAATCAAGAGGAATCAATACTCAATAAAGATCACCATGAAGTCGATAGATTGGAGTAAAAAGACACGATCGTCAGTTATCAGGAATAACTCACATTGATGGAAACTCCAACAGACAGATTAGAAGACCTTTAAAGGAAAGAAACGAAACAATAGAGGGGGACCTGAGATCTTCACACGACCCATCACACAGACACTGTTAGCATACACTGCCCTCACGGTATTCAAACTGAAGTTAAGGTATTCCTGAAACCTTGACTCTCCCATCTGGAACTATATTCATTCCTTGACACTGACTTGAGCGTCGGAGTGCCTACGGCTTCCACCACACCGGTGGGCAGTAAGCTCCTCATTCACTCTACTCGTTTTGCAGGTTCGCTCGTGCCCTACTTTTTGATAATCTCGATTTTGGACCACTACCGAAATCAGCTTCCACAATCATGCTTAGCTTCAACATGTGTTGCTAGGATGTTGTCTCTACTCTTTTAGTTTGTAATTAAAAAATTGGAACTTTTTTGAAAGGTGTTTGCATGTTTGATGAATAAAGAAAGCATGAAATTAGTTCATTAGCTCCCTTTTGATCATTTGATGATCAAGTTTCCATTCTAGAGTTTTAAGACCACTCATTTATGACATAGAATTGTTCTTGTGTTATTTCAAGTGGTGAGACTTGTTTGATGTGTTAAAGGAATGATTGAAGTATTGAATTTATTCAATTTAGTGTAAATTGATCAATTGGAGTAATTTGTGAAATTAGGGTTCTTAACCTATTCTAATTTTGGGACTTTTCATATATGTGATGTGTTATGATGTATATATGATGTAATTAAATTTGGGATTGATTGCATTTGATCTTGACTTATTTTGAACAAGATTGGACTAAAATGCAAAACCTGAAAAATTTTGTCCTTCTCGGCAATTTGAAGTTTTTTGTGGTTTTGTGTTGCAATTTGTATTTTGATGTATTAGACATGTATAAATCATTTTGGGATTGATTTGGAATCACTTAAAATTATATTTGACAATTTGAGGATCAAAATGAACAAAATGCAAACTTTGAGTGGTCATTCGGTAATTAAGCAAGAATTTAATTTTTGGGTAAAAAAATTCAGTTTTTGAGTATTGAGTAATTTATTTTAATTACCCGAGAAAAATTATTGAAATCGAAAAATTTTGATTTCCCGCGTTCCGCTGCGTTACCCAGTAATTCCCCTATAAAACCCCAACATTTACAAGTCAAGTTAATGTTTTTAGGACATGTTAATGTTTCGGGTCATACTTGTATTTTTAGATGATGCTGATATTGTACAGTTTACAAGATCACGTTATACATTTTTCAAGCATGTTTGCAGTTTCGTAGTATGGTTACAGTCATGTTTGCAATCCACATGTATGTTTTCAGTTTACATTGCCATGTTATAGTTTTCAGATTCACGATTAAGTATCACAATTTTGGACATGTATTCACGTTTTCAGTACTGTTTATGAATTATAGTTCATATGTTACAATTCACATGTCATGAATTATAGTTCCAGTGCCATGTTTCATATGTCTCGAATTACATTTCATGAGTTATAATTTACAAGTCACGTTGCATAGCATACTGCTCACGTCTTACAGTTTACATGGCATGATACACGATGTACGATATGATTTCTCAATTATGCTCATTAGTTACGACTCACGTTTTCATGGCCCACATTTATCGGTTCACGATCACTGTTTAAGTTCCGAGATTTATGGTTCATGTTTCATGATCTACGGTATGTGTCTACTACATCGTAAGTATGTTCTCAACAATTGAAACCGATAACTACATCACGTATACAAATCATATATCTTATGGTTTTACTTTCATTTCTAACATTCATTCAATAAGTCTATCGTAAGACTTACTTCCTCATTTTTTCAATTTTCATGTTGTAGGATTTCATGAATGTTGAGGACAAGCTCTGCAGAATATGGACACCAGCTGCAATCATTAGGTTTTCAAAGTTAGAGGTCCACTTGTAAAGTACTGTATTATGTTATGCTATATGGTTGAATATTGATATTTATGTAATTCATGTTATGTATAGCATGTTGCATGTAGTCTATATGTATTTTTGCTTCAGATATGCATATTTATAATAAATTAAAAAAATCAAGGCATGTATGAGTAGTTCAAATGTAAATCAAGATTTGCTTATGTCACGTCATACATATGCATATCGTAAGGCTCATGGAGATGGTAATAATGTCTCATACTAGTCACGTCCCGGCTAAATTAGGATGTGAGACGCCCCATTTGTTTCTCACTCAAGGTACATAAGCATACTTGTGTTGTTGGCGTACGAGGCGAAACTCAGGTGCAATGATTCACATGATTTTTCAGTTTTAAATCGTTCATACTCACCATTCTTTCATTACGCAGACTTGTTAAACATATTAAAGTTTATGCATACAAGTATTTCATACAAGAATGCCATAAAATTTATTTTTTATTACTGCATTTCATGCTCTTTAAGCACTTCGTGCAGTATGAGCTTTTAATAGGTGATTATATGTATATAAAATTATTGAGTAGTTACACTTTGGTCCTTTTTTCTCACTTGGTCACATGAGATGTTTTGACAACAAAACAACACTTCAAAAAATATTATAAATCTTTGTTTGAATGTCGGTAATCTCAATAATATTTTATTTGTGGGCTTAGTGATTGTCATGTCCCAATCACAAGAGCTATATTTTTTGGATATATAATAAACATTCGATCAAAATGATACACTTAATGTGATAAGGCAGATGAATTCGGCGCTTCATAGAATATTATCATATAAACGATCATTTAATTGTTCAAAATATGTTTTTTTTTTTAAGTTGGGAAATCATTTATTTAATTAAATAAAAAACAACATACAACAAAGCACTATATGAGTTATAATTTACAAGTCACTTTGCATAGCATACCGCTCACGTCTTACAGATTACATGGCATGATACACGATGCACAATTCATGATTTCTCAGTTATAGTCATTAGTTACAACTCACGTTTTCATTGCCCACAATTATCAGTTCACGGTCACTGTTTAAGTTCCGAGATTTATGGTTCATGTTTCATGTTCTACGGTATGTGTCTATGACTTCATAAGTATGTTCTCAAGAATCGAAACTGGTAACGACATCACTTATACAGATCATATATCTTATGGTTTTACTTTTATTTCTAGCATTCATTAACTAAGTTTATCGTACGACTTACTTTCTCATATTTTTTTTTCAATTTTCATGTTGTATGATTTCATGCATGTTAAGGATAAACTCTGCAGAAGATGGACACCAGTTGTAGTCATTAGGTTTTCAAAGTTAGAGGTCCACTTGTAAAGTATTGTATTATGTTAAGCTATATGGTTGAATATTGATAGTTATATAATTCATGTTATGTATAGCATATTGCATGTAGTTCATGTGTATTTTTACTTTAGTTATGCACGTTTATAATAAATTAATAAGTCAAAACACACGTCACGTCATGCATGTGAACATCGTAAGGCTCACGAAGATGGTAACGATGTCTCATACCAGTCACATCATGGCTAAATTATGATGTGAGACGCCCCATCTGTTTCTCACTCAATCAGTGGCGGAGCCAGGGATTCAACACATGAGGGGCTAAGTTAAAAAGTTCAACAAAAAAGTACCAAAATTTTGAATTTCATTGATATATTTTCATTCAATACATTTACAATTGTCCTCGAAGAGCTTTCATATGTTGAAAACGTTGGATAATTACTTCATTATTAATATTACAAAAAATATCATTTTCTATGTATACTACTAGACTATCATTCAACCATTGATCTCCCATCCGATTTCACAATCGATTTTTCACAAAATTGAAAATGCTCTTTCCACTGTAGCTGTGGCAACCAGTAATATCAATACTAATGTCACCAATAAATAAACTAATGGAAACACTTTATCTTTTCCAGTTTCAACCATTATTCTTGCAAGCTCACCAATCCCTTTCAATCTTGAAAAATCATTATCAGAACCAACATCCATAATATAAACTTCAAGCTGAATTTCAAGTGTCATGAGATCCATTGAAGAAAAATCATTTGGATAAAATTCACCAAGGCGCAGTAGTTTATGTTTATCAAAAGCTGCAAACGAGTCATTTGGGCATAGACATGCCAAACAAAGGAGCAACTCAGTGTTCGTCTCATTGAAGCAGTTGTTTAATTCTTGAAGTTGCATGTCCAAAACTGCATAAAATAACTCAACATGAAAACGATGTGTATTTGTGATCTTTTGACCCTTGCGTTGTGATCTCCCATTAGTCAAAAAAATATCATCCATATTAGGAAGATCAATGTCATGATTCTCACAATAGGAAGAAACTTCACCAAGTAAAAAGTCTCATCCATTCTCTCTCATGTTTTGCAAGTTTCGCCTATACACTCCAATTAATTTCATGGCATTCACAATGTCTTGGTCTTTTTTTTGTAATGCTTGGGATAACTCATATGCAAATCCAAGTATTCTTTTCATCAAGAATAAGCTAAAAATAAACTCAAATGAATGCATGAATTTCAGTAATATTGTAGCTTGAAATCTTTGTTCAGAATTTCCCTCATTCGAAATAATTTCAAGCATATTAGTAATAGATGAAAACATACTAATTATGCTTAATAACGTACCATAATGTGAGCCCCAACGTTGAGACAAACCACCGTTTTTGATTTTTAAAATTTGATAATTTAAAGTTGTGATTTTTAGGTTGAACATGACCCTTTTGTAAGTACATTCTTCGGACTTCATCTCGGATATTATGAATATAATAAGAGATTCGAGGTCTTAATCCATGATCTGTAGGAAGATCTTGTAAATTAACTTCTACATCTTCACTTGAACAATACTTAGTTTTCTTCGGAGAATATTGTAATGTTGATTTTCTTTTAAAATATTTCTCCATAACTATATCAAATAAACAAAAGAATAATTCAGTTTCTTATAAGAAAAACTATTGAAAAAACATAAAGGAATCAACAATTAACAATCGTAAAAAAGAATAACAACAATACAACATCAATCCCCAAAACCAACAAGACTGCAAGACACACACAGCTGACAGCTGAACAACAACCTAGATAGCAATTAGCAAAGCAAGTGTAGCAGTAAGCTGTAAGCAGCTGAATCTCAGACAGCATAAATGCATAATGGAAACCCAATTTCGTATTAGCAAATAGCAACACATAGTTAATCCAAAACCCTAACTCCCTAAGCTACCCTACCCATGCCATCAAATTAACAAATGTACAAAATAAACACAACCCATTAACGATTAACCCATTTCAAGCATCAAATTGAAAAAAAAAAGAAAAAAAAAAGATATTTGCATAAAATTTGCATTCGAAAATGGGTTTTTATTAGGGTTTAAGTCTGTGATTGTAGTAAATAGTAATGATGATTAACAAAAAATAAATAAAAAAAAAAGATACATGCTTCAACTTTCTTCTTCAGTCACGACTCACGTGCTTGCTGTGAAGATGAAGGAAAAAAAAACAGGGGCTGGTAGATTTCAGCTTTGAAAAAATAATAATTTTTTTTCTTATAGTTGGTAAATTTTTTTGGGCCCTACTGGGCCCAACATGCCTCCGCCCCTACACTCAATGTACATAAGCATACTTTTGTTGTTGGCGTACGAGGCGATACTCAGGTGCAATGATTCACATGATTTTTCAGTTTTAAATCATTCGTACTCACCATTATTTCATACTTTTGTTGTTAAAGTTTAGGCATGCAAGTATTTCATACATGAATGATATAAAATTTATTTTTTATTCCAGCATTCCATGCTCTTTAAGCATTTCGTACATAATACATGCATGTCAAAATATAACTTTATGCAATTTCAATAGAAAGAATATAATAATTTGATGTTTGTTTTCCCACAGACGGCGCCAATTTGATGAAGGTGGCAAAAGTGAGAGAGAATAACGTACCTTCAATATGCTGGGTCTGGTCGTTCAGAGTCCAATAGTGATTTGGGCCTTGTTATGGAAGCCCACTGTGACCAGCTTTCAAGTTATTGGGCTTATACTGTGTATTTTTAGAATTAGAGTCTCCCTCATATTTCTTTATGTGCTAGTTTGGTTGCTACTAATGCAGTTAATAATATGAATATTATGCTTTCTTGTAAAATAAAATGGGCCAAGTCCCCATATTTTCTATAAGCACATTGGGTTTATATAGAGTTTTCTGTGTAAAGATGTCAACTTTTCAGTTGACATCTGTCCACTTTTGGACTACCCTCTAATTGCATGATGCACACTTGGCATAATACATGCTCTAATATGATATTAGGTATGATAACTGTGGGAACACAGGAACTGGGCGACACATGCTGTCTCGGGCTCGCGGCCCGGTCGGGAGTACGGAGTAGCCACGGGGGACTAAACCGGAGAATAATGGAGTCGCCACCCGGTGTGAACCGGGAAAATGAGATTTAAGGCCGCACTCACCCCTCGCAAGGGAAGACCTCAAACCGTTGGGTTCGGAATGGTCTCTTACTTATGTCACTTGTAATAAGAGGATTTATGTAATAATTCAATTAAGCTTAAGTAACACTTATTTCCAAGAGTATCATGCTTCTAAATTCACATGTATAACATAAAACTTACACCTAAATTCACATA
This sequence comes from Zanthoxylum bungeanum, assembly GCA_019454045.1. Taxonomy (NCBI): domain Eukaryota; kingdom Viridiplantae; phylum Streptophyta; class Magnoliopsida; order Sapindales; family Rutaceae; genus Zanthoxylum; species Zanthoxylum bungeanum. The sequence goes on along the minus strand of SKCR01033094.1, from coordinate 21,779 downwards.
TATCTCACATCTAAGATTGCATGCTTGAAAATACATTAAAGTAACAACGAACATACAACTTCACTGGCATATTATATTCAAGAAAACACAAGCACACATACTAACCACACGAGCACACATGTGAGCACTTCTCAAGTGGTACGTGGAATTGTATCCCAAGTACAGACCGTACTACCGTCCATTCGGAATCGGCTACGGAATTTATGTCTGAGTTTCCATCCGATATACCACAAGAAATAATACTCAAATGTTATCACGACATAGGCATATAAATTGTAATACATTAAACACATTGTATTCATACATGCGGGGATAGCTACTAGGAAAACTATGTATGAAATCTGATGAAAATGACTCAGTTCAGTGGGTGCGTGTTCGCGTAGCGTTTGAAAATGCGTTCGAACGGTAAAAAGAAGGTTCGCGTTCGTATAGCGTTTGAGAACGCGTTCGAACGGAACCAGACTTGATGCATGATAAGATTAAGAAAGTGCGTGTGCGTTCACGTAGCGTTCTAGAAGACGTTCGAACGATAAACAGAAGGTTCGAGTTCGTGTAGCGTTCGAGAACGCGTTCGAACGGAACCAGACCTGATGCATGATGAGACTAAGGAAGTGCATGTGCGTTCGCGTAGCGTTCGAGAACGTGTTCGAACGGTAAACAGAAGGTTGAGGCTGTGTTTTGGTGTTTTGGTGTATTTGTTCACTGTTTGGGGACTGTTTTGGGGTATTTTAGGGTGCGGATTAGGGGCAGTTCCAGGGACTGGTTGAGGCTGTGTTTTCACGGCTGTTTGTATGGTTCAGAGGCTGTGAGTGACTGCTGTTTTAAGGTGATTTTGGGCTGCTGTTTGTGTGCAGTGAGGGCTGTGATAAGAGGCGTTAGTGGGTATTTGATGAATGTAATTTAGGGCTATGTGAGCGTGGGGGCTTATGAATATGTAGGGTTGTGAACGTGGCTGAGACAGGGGCAGTGGCGTTAGGCGTGAAGGGCTGCTGAAAGCTGGCTGTGAAGGGCGAGATGACGTTGAATGGCTGTGAGTGGTTTCTAAGTGCGTGAAGGGTCAGGTGGCAGTGTGACGGCTACGCTTGCGTGAGGCAAGATGGGCTTATGGTGCGGCTGTGAGGCAAGTGGGGCAAGGGGCAGGTGGCTGAGCGTTAGGGGCTTGAGGCGTTTGAGTGCTGGCTGTGTGATGGAGGGTGCAACGTGCGTATGTGAAGTGGGTGCAACATGAAGGCTATTTAATGTGGCTAGTGGGCGTGTGAATGAATTTGATGAGGGTTAAATCGCTTATGCGTGAGGCAGAAGGTTATTTATTTGGTTGCGTGGAGGGGCTAAAATGAGTTTGTTGCTTTTGTGTGTTTCAAGTGTGATGTCTTATGTTGTGCATGGTGTTTCTAGGGTTTGTATTATGGTGTCAGGTCGTGAGAGAGAGGACAGAGGGGTTTTTTTATTGTTTTGTGTTTGTGTGTTAGCCGTGAGGGTGTCTCCCATTTTGTTTGCAAATTTGTGTTGTTTATATAGAGGAGGATTAGGGTTTGTCCTTGTCTCACAAGGAAGGGATCTTGGTTTCCAATTTAGGCTTTTCAAGAATGGTATACACAAGATTGAGGGGGGACAAAATATTATAAATTAGGAAGTTACAAGATTAGATTGGTGTTGATTAGGAAGTCAAATATTTTAGATTGGTAAATATATTATTTAGTTAGGAATGATTATATTTGATTAGTTTATATTAGGCATATACTTATTTTATGTTTGGTAAATATTTTATTTATTTATTTATTTTAATTACATTATTTAATTAATATTTAATTTAATTTGGGTGTTTATTAGGGTGAATGGGCGTGTGGGCCTTGTATTAGGTGGGTGGGCTTGGCTAGGTGTTTTGATGTATTTTAATTTGGAAGTGAATTATTTAATTTTGGTATTTAATTTAATTTAGTTATTAAACTATCAATTTTAATTTAATTAATTGGTTTCTGTAGGCATTGCATTTTTGCATGTGAAACCCGAGGATGAGTCTTATTTGGAGGCAACTACCTCTTAAGTTGCGGAAACCGCGGGAAACGGACGTCGGAAGGGAAGAGTCAAGAATTGACTCGTTGATGGATTAAGTTCACTAGTTTAGCCTCGAGTAACCTGTTTGATTGCTGTTTAGAAAATTGTGCAAGGCCCAAGACCCCGCATCCAAGCCCAATCCAGAATAATTAAAACTTTAAAATGCATGTCACCAATTAAATTAAATTAAAATCCAACACATTAGAGCCCAACACCTAACCACGCCCCAACCAAGGCCCACTCCTCTCTTTTGGCGCCAACTTTGCCTAATACACATCCAAATTAAATAAATTTTAATTGAATCAAAACATTAATTAAATAAGATAATAATTAAATTAATTAAATAATTAAATAAGATATTTACCAAACATAAAATAAACATATGCCTAATCTAAACAAATTAAATATGTTATACACCTAAATTAAAAGATAATATACCTAATTAAAATCAATCCTAACCAATCAAAGCTAATTAAATATTTGACTTCCTAATCTAATAAGACATCTACCAATTTAAAATATTTGACTTCCTAATTCAATAAGATACCCACCAATTTAGATTAGTTGACTTCCTAATTTAAAATATTTTGTCCCCCCTCAATCTTGTATATGCCATTCCTATCACTCCTAATTTGGAAACAAATCTCTTCCTTGTGACACAAGGCCAAACCCTACCTCTCCTCTATATAAACATGACTAAACCTTGGCCTCCCCTCTTCTTCACACTCAAGCATTCACGAAAAAGGGACCAAAAAAGAAAAACATCATCATCTCATACGCAACTTTGAAGACACAAACCAGAAAAATTCTCTTCATCTCCCCCCTCCATAGCCGAAAACAATCACCCCTCCTCCAAGTCCCTCCATAGCCGAATACACAGTCCCATGCCACAGCCTTAGGACACTCAAAGACAGCCCCCATATAGCCCTTTAATCACCTAAAACGAAACCAAAAAAATTGCATCCTTAAACCCCCATAAAAACGCAAATAAGCCTCCAAAACAGTCCAAAAAACTGCACTTTTTAGCCACCGAAATCAGCAGTAATTTAACCCCCAAAAACAGCAGCAAAATACACTAAAAACAGCCCCTAGGACACCCAAATCAGTAATAAAAAAACTGCACATTTAATCCTTAAGATATCACCGAAAATGCCCACTGCACAGCCCCACTGCATCCAAATCACCGAAACTGCCCACTGCACAGCCCCACTGCATCCAAATCACCGAAACTGCCCACTGCATAGCCCCACTGCATCAAATCACCGAAACTGTCCACTGCACAGCCCCACTGCATCCAAATCACCGAAAATACTGCCCACTGCACAGCCCCACTGCATCCAAATCACCGAAAATACTGCCTCTAATTACCGCAAAAAACCAACCAGAAAACTACATCCATTCCACCGAAAATATCGACCACTGCATAGCCCTTCACTGCCGAGAACAACCCCCCTCCACTGCCCTCTATTGCCGCACAAACACCCTTCTACATAGCCGCACATCACTGCATTATACACCCCGAAACCGCACAGCGAACTGCTCAGAATCCCTCCTCAAAACCGCATGAAACAGTAGCCTAATACCTTTCCAAATACGCAACACGTCCTCACTGTCCTAACCAATCAACCACGCCATTCATGCATGCATTGTGAAATCTCATTTTAGCACGCATCATAATGAAAAGCATGTCCATTCCATTGGTTGCATCATTCGCATTAGTATTAGTTTAACATACTACAACTCATATATCTGTGTCATGATGACACGTGAGTATTATTTCTTGTGGTATATCGGATGGAAACCCAGACGTAAATTCCGTAGCTGATTCCGAATGGACGGTAGTGCGGTCTGTACTTGGGATACAATTCCACGTACCACTTGGAAAAGTGCTCACATGTGTGCTTGTATGGTTAGTACGTGTGCTTGTGTTTTCATAATATGCCAATAAAGTCGTATGTTCATTGTTACTTTGATGTACTTTCAAGCATGCCATCTTAGATGCAAAATACATGTGAATTTAGATGCACGCTTTATTTTATACATGTGAATTTGGAAGAATGATACTCTTGGAAATAAGTGTTGCTTAAGCTCGATTATTATCATATATATCCTTTTATTACAAGTGACATAAGTAAGGGACCATTCCGAACCCAAACGGTTTGAGGTCTTCCCTTGCAATGGGTGAGTGCAGCCTTAAATCTTTGTCCCGGTTCACACCGGGTGGCGACTCCCTTATTCTCCGGTTTAGTCCTTCGTTGGCTACTCCGTACTCTCGACTAGGCCCCCGAGCCTAGAACAGCATGCGTCGCCCAGGTCCTGTTGTCTACAGTCTGGCGACTCCACTGGGGATAGAGAATCGGCCCCGAAATATTGTCTTGTAATGTTTGGATTTATGTTTTAATTGGCCGTGTCTATTGGGGTTGTATGGCTAAAGTAACAATTATTTCCTTGAGTATGTGCTTGTGGACCATCTTCATTTGGATGCAGTTGGACTATTGTCAAAAATGCGAACTTGCTGGGCCATTTAAACTAGGGCAGGTTCGTATCTTATGACAGTTAGGCCCAAAGCTTCTGAAATGATGGTGGGCCACACGATAGAATTTACTTTTTTATGCTTATGATATCTTCCTTGTATGCTTATGTTTGGGAACATTGCTATTTGAATCCATCTGGATCTTTTGTCATGAGATATGGGCTTGTTGGGCCATTTAAACTGGGACAAGAATGTATCTTATGACGATTGGGCCAAAGGCTTCTAAATAACAATGGGCCATTTTATGATCGTGTTCGGGATATTATCATTTGGATTTAGTTGGGCTCCTTGCCATAAGATATGAACTCGTTGGGCCATTTAAACTGGGACGGGTTCACTCTTATGACAGTCAGCCCGAAAGCTTCTAAAATGATAATAAATCGATTTGTTTGAAAATTTTATTGATTCAGTATGATTTATATATTATATACTCCTCATGCACATCATGCATACACGCATCATGCTAACCCCTTGTGTTCTAAAAAGCCATCATAGATACCCGTTGGGTTGGGGGAAGACTTGTCAAGAGACCTTCAGCTAATATGAGTGAGTCAGCCAACGAGGGATCCCGCCTGGATCAATTGGAGACCCAAGTAACAGGAATTATTGAGATATTACAAGCTCTGACTAAAGTTGTGGCCAGTTTGACCGTACTCCATATAGATGATAACAGAGAAATGTGCAATCAGATTGGAAAGATCATTGGGGAACCTTCAAATAACAGACTCCCTTCTTCTGAAATTGTCCCTATCAGGGACAGACAATTTTCCAATTTAGGTGGACCTTTGTCAAAGGTGTTTGAAAAGCTAGAAATGCAAGGACTCCTAGGTCCCTTAAAACCTAAACCACTTCCAAATCCTGTACCTCGCCACCTTAACCTGAACCTTTACTGTTACTTCCACCAGCAAAGAGGCCATGAAACTAACAAATGCTTCCGCCTTAGGCACGAGATCCAGGACCTCATCGACTCCCATAAAATACCAGACCCGGAAAAAGAACAAGCCAACATACACAGAAAACCTCCACCTACCTACATGACCAAATCTGGCCTACCCGACAACCGTGCCCTTCAAACCCACAACTACCAAACTTCTCGCATGGAGGTACGGGGCGACAGTGGTAAAAGTGAAATAAAGCAGAGAGAGGATCCTTGGGAAAACTTCTCAGACAGTGATGAGACGGAGGTTGCAAAAAGGAGAAGTGAATGGGAAGAGGAACTACTGTACCTAGATAAATTGATCATTGAAGGAAATAAGAAAGCAATGGAAGATAAAGTTTCAATTTATGGAGATGTTTGTCTCCCAGATCTTATTTAGTTGTGATCCATCATTTATTATTAGAGACATTGATTTTTGTCTGTTTGTTTGAACCTTTTCTTAATGACAATAAAGATGTTCATTTCGTTAACTTGCCTGAGTCTCTGCAACATGAGTACGTTTGACAAAAGCATACAACCCTGATTCCATGACATTCAGTGACCCTCATAACACGGTACATTTTTGGAAAAAGCAAACAGAAAGGACATGATAGCCATTCAGTTATAGGAAACGGGACAGTGAGACTGTCAGATTTAGAGGAGAATGAGTTCACCGAACAGATCGACGCAGACAGATTGAAACATTACTTTGCTTGAGGAAGAAAGGACTGAGCAGTCATCAAGAGAATTGGTGGAAGACCTAACCCGACGGGATAAGAAACACACACATGCATGCATACACGTAACCCATTTCGCATTCATTTTGTGTTTGTTTTGTTTAATGTTCGCAGGTTTTGAAAGAGAAAGCGGCAAAGACAAGACAACCCGAGTCAGCAACATATGAGTAATAGTTTTGGGGATGAGTCCCGGGGTTGAAGCCTATATCAGTTTCAGTTTGGGGATGAGTCCCAGGGTTGAGGCCCATATCAGTATTCGCTTGGGGATGAGTCCCAGGGTTGAGACCCATATCAGCAGTTTGAGAACGAAGAAGCGGAGAATGGCACTCCGAGAATGGAGAACAATCCGAGAATGAACAATATGAGAATGGAGCAAAATTCGAGAATAGAGCGGAGTTCGAGAATGAACAAGCCGATAATGGCAATCAGAGTTCGAGAATGAACACTCCGGGTATGGAGATATCAGATCAGTTCTGCCGGGTATGACACTCTGGGTATGGAGATACAACATCAGTTCTACCGGGTATGGCACTCTGGGTATGGAGACACATCATCGGTTCTGCCGGGTATGGCACTCTGGGGGCGAGGCCCATATCAGTATCAGTTTGAGGGCGAGGCCCATGTCAGTATCAGTCTGGGGCGAAGCCCACATCGGTATCAGTTTTGGGGCGAGGCCCACATCAGTCTGGGGTGAGGCCCATATCAGTATCAACATAAGGGCGAGGCCCGCGTCATCGTCAGTTTGAGGGCGAGGCCCGTGTCAGCTTGGGGGTGAAGCCCATATCAGCTTAGGGGCGAGGTCCCACATCAATATCAGTTTGAGGGCGAGGCCCATGTCAGCTTGGGGGCGAGGCCCCACATCAGAATCAGAATCAGCTTGGGGGCGAGGCCCTACATCGGAATCAGCTCGGGGGCGAGGCCCTATATCAGTGTCAGCAAGGGGGCGAGGTCCACATCAGTATCAGTCTGGGGCGAGGCCCATATTAGTGCCGGTTAGGGACGATGTCCACATCAGCATCAGTTTCAGAGATGGGTCTCAAGGCCGAGGCATACGTCATCATCAGTATCAGTTATAGGGATGAGTCCCGAAGGCGAGGCCCACATCAGCATTAGTATCAGTATTGGGGATGAGTCCCAGGTTCGAGGCCCCACATCAGCATCAACATCAGTTTCGGGGATGAGTCCCAAGATCAAGACCCACGTCGATATCAGTATCAGTTTTTGGGGATGAGTCCCACGGTCGAGGCCCACATCCATTACAGTATCAGTTTTGGTGATAAGTCCCAGGGTTGAGACCCACGTCAGCTACAATATCAAGTTTTGGGGACGAGTCCCAAGGTCGAGGCCTATATCATCATCTTCAGTAGTTTGGGGGTGCGTCCCAGGGTTGAGACCCACATCATCATCTTCAGCAATTTGGGGATGCGTCCCCGGGCCGAGGCCCACTTTGTCAGCGGTATTGGGATACATCCCAGGGTCGAGGCCCCCGTTGTCGGTTGCAGTTATTGGAATGCGTTCCAGGGTCGTGGACCCACTGCATCATTTTTGGGGATGCGTCCCCGGGCCGAGGCCCATTTTGTCAGCGGTATTGGGATTGGGATGCGTCCCAGGGTCGAGGCCCCCGTTGTCGGTAGCAGTTATTGGGATGCGTCCCAGGGTCGTGGACCCACTGCATCATATTTTTGGGGATGCGTCCCCGGGTCGAGGCCCACTTTGTCAGCGGTATTGGGATGCGTCCCAGGGTCGAGGCCCCCGTTGTCTGTTGCAGTTATTGGAATGCGTTCCAGGGTCGTGGACCCACTGCATCATTTTTGGGGATGCGTCCCCGGGCCGAGGCCCATTTTGTCAGCGGTATTGGGATGCGTCCCAGGGTCGAGGCCCCCGTTGTCGGTAGCAGTTATTGGGATGCGTCCCAGGGTCGTGGACCCACTGCATCATATTTTTGGGGATGCGTCCCCGGGTCGAGGCCCACTTTGTCAGCGGTATTGGGATGCGTCCCAGGGTCGAGGCCCCCGTTGTCGGTTGCAGTTATTGGAATGCGTTCCAGGGTCGTGGACCCACTGCATCATTTTTGGGGATGCGTCCCCGGGCCGAGGCCCATTTTGTCAGCGGTATTGGGATGCATCCCAGGGTCGAGGCCCCCGTTGTCGGTTGCAGTTATTGGGATGCGTCCCAGGATCGAGGTCCACTGCATCACCAACTCAGCTCGAGGCAGCAGGCGAGTCAGGTAAGTGAAAATGCATTGCATAACTTTGATAGGATTGTTCAAAGTCACACACTGCACAAGTCCCATCAAAGTGGGGGCGACTGTAGGCATTGCATTTTTGCATGTGAAACCTGAGGATGAGTCTTATTTGGAGGCAACTACCTCTTAAGTTGCGGAAACCGCGGGAAACGGACGTCGGAAGGGAAGAGTCAAGAATTGACTCGTTGATGGATTAAGTTCACTAGTTTAGCCTCGAGTAACCTGTTTGATTGCTGTTTAGAAAATTGTGCAAGGCCCAAGACCCCGCATCCAAGCCCAATCCAGAATAATTAAAACTTTAAAATGCATGTCACCAATTAAATTAAATTAAAATCCAACACATTAGAGCCCAACACCTAACCACGCCCCAACCAAGGCCCACTCCTCTCTTTTGGCGCCAACTTTGCCTAATACACATCCAAATTAAATAAATTTTAATTGAATCAAAACATTAATTAAATAAGATAATAATTAAATTAATTAAATAATTAAATAAGATATTTACCAAACATAAAATAAACATATGCCTAATCTAAACAAATTAAATATGTTATACACCTAAATTAAAAGATAATATACCTAATTAAAATCAATCCTAACCAATCAAAGCTAATTAAATATTTGACTTCCTAATCTAATAAGACATCTACCAATTTAAAATATTTGACTTCCTAATTCAATAAGATACCCACCAATTTAGATTAGTTGACTTCCTAATTTAAAATATTTTGTCCCCCCTCAATCTTGTATATGCCATTCCTATCACTCCTAATTTGGAAACAAATCTCTTCCTTGTGACACAAGGCCAAACCCTACCTCTCCTCTATATAAACATGACTAAACCTTGGCCTCCCCTCTTCTTCACACTCAAGCATTCACGAAAAAGGGACCAAAAAAGAAAAACATCATCATCTCATACGCAACTTTGAAGACACAAACCAGAAAAATTCTCTTCATCTCCCCCCTCCATAGCCGAAAACAATCACCCCTCCTCCAAGTCCCTCCATAGCCGAATACACAGTCCCATGCCACAGCCTTAGGACACTCAAAGACAGCCCCCATATAGCCCTTTAATCACCTAAAACGAAACCAAAAAAATTGCATCCTTAAACCCCCATAAAAACGCAAATAAGCCTCCAAAACAGTCCAAAAAACTGCACTTTTTAGCCACCGAAATCAGCAGTAATTTAACCCCCAAAAACAGCAGCAAAATACACTAAAAACAGCCCCTAGGACACCCAAATCAGTAATAAAAAAACTGCACATTTAATCCTTAAGATATCACCGAAAATGCCCACTGCACAGCCCCACTGCATCCAAATCACCGAAACTGCCCACTGCACAGCCCCACTGCATCCAAATCACCGAAACTGCCCACTGCATAGCCCCACTGCATCCAAATCACCGAAACTGTCCACTGCACAGCCCCACTGCATCCAAATCACCGAAAATACTGCCCACTGCACAGCCCCACTGCATCCAAATCACCGAAAATACTGCCTCTAATTACCGCAAAAAACCAACCAGAAAACTACATCCATACCACCGAAAATATCGACCACTGCATAGCCCTTCACTGCCGAGAACAACCCCCATCCACTGCCCTCTATTGCCGCACAAACACCCTTCCACATAGCCGCACATCACTGCATTATACACCCCGAAACCGCACAGCGAACTGCTCAGAATCCCTCCTCAAAACCGCATGAAACAGTAGCCTAATACCTTTCCAAATACGCAACACGTCCTCACTGTCCTAACCAATCAACCACGCCATTCATGCATGCATTGTGAAATCTCATTTAGCACGCATCATAATGAAAAGCATGTCCATTCCATTGGTTGCATCATTCGCATTAGTATTAGTTTAACATACTACAACTCATATATCTGTGTCATGATGACACGTGAGTATTATTTCTTGTGGTATATCGGATGGAAACCCAGACGTAAATTCCGTAGCTGATTCCGAATGGACGGTAGTGCGGTCTGTACTTGGGATACAATTCCACGTACCACTTGGAAAAGTGCTCACATGTGTGCTTGTATGGTTAGTACGTGTGCTTGTGTTTTCATAATATGCCAATAAAGTCGTATGTTCATTGTTACTTTGATGTACTTTCTAGCATGCCATCTTAGATGCAAAATACATGTGAATTTAGATGCACGCTTTATTTTATACATGTGAATTTGGAAGAATGATACTCTTGGAAATAAGTGTTGCTTAAGCTCGATTATTATCATATAAATCCTTTTATTACAAGTGACATAAGTAAGGGACCATTCTGAACCCAAACGGTTTGAGGTCTTCCCTTGCAAGGGGTGAGTGCGGCCTTAAATCTTTGTCCCGGTTCACACCGGGTGGCGACTCCCTTATTCTCCGGTTTAGTCCTTCGTTGGCTACTCCGTACTCTCGACTAGGCCCCCGAGCCTAGAACAGCATGCGTCGCCCAGGTCCTGTTGTCTACAGTTTCGTTTTAAATTTAATTTAATTTCAATTGGTTTTAATTAAAATTTGTGACATGTGTTTTAAATGTTTTAATTATTTTTAATTTGTGACATGTGTTTTAACACGGAGGTCCAACAAGCGAACCCGAAGCTAATCCAGCGAATAAGAACTAACAAAATGCCGATTCCCTTCCGACGATCGTTTCCCGCAACTTCCTCGACTAAAAAAGTAGTGCCTCCAACTGAGACTCATCATCGGGTTTCACATGCAAAAATGCAATGCCTACAATAACACATATTATTATGCTTGTTAAATCATGCTTGCATGTTAAGATAAATGAATTGTCATTAAAGTCCATTAATTTCAGATGCAATATATGATGTCACGTACTTCAGAGTACTGATATCGAAGTCGGAATACTTATGATGTATTATGATGGGTTCAGAAGTGAACCCTATTCGGAATAAGTTTAGCTCGGACTGGACTAATCTTGAAAGTCCTCTGTTTCAGAGCGCAGTAACGTCACTACAGGGTCAAGGTCTAGTTTTTCCGAAGGTCTTTGGACTTCGGAGGTCACCCTCACCTTTCCTGTCTACTGGTACTATTCAATTGTACCATGACAAGTGTCATCCTCCCATTGGACCTTTGTTTGCTTGCAGTAGTTCCACTGAGGAGGCGTGCTGGGAAAGATGATGGGAAAGATTTAATTGCATGTCGACACGTGTCATTGGATGTATAACTAATTTTAGGCACCTAAAAGGATAATAATATATCTTTTTCTACAATTTAATAAGTCTTAATTTTTTATCTTTTTTTGAATGCCTTATTTTCTTATCTTATTTTGAGGTTATTTTTATCTTTTACAAGACAATATTAGTCAAACAATGAAAACTAATTATATTAACTAACCACATAGATTAAATATGGAATTTTAATTTGAAACTATATGGACGAAAGTGTTTTTATATCAATTTACAAAATAGATATGCGTCATTTTTTCTATTATCTATTTTAATAATTTAATTTTTGTTCTTTAGCATGGAAATAAGCATAGACTAAATGATAATTTAGAAAAAAAAAAATAAGAATTATCCAGAATGATTAGACATAAAGTAAAAGTAAACGTTGCTTTCACGTTTCAAAGAGATTGTGGTGTGTGAGAAATTCAGTGACTATCGAAAACAAAATTTGAAAATAATAAATAAACATGTGTTTTGGAAATGTTTCATTTGAGAAGTAAACGAGAGAGGGACGTGGGAGATAATGGGAGATGCATGGCACATCACAAATACAATGCACATGCTTATACATATCAAAAGATGTGGCCACTTATCTCAAAATCTTTATTGTCAAATGGCTTGTTTCCTTTATAAATTATGATAAAAAATGCTCTTACTAGTTAGTTAATATCCTTAATAGAGATTTTTATACATTGAATTTCATATTTAGAAATGAAGAAATTCATACGAAAAGCGAGTAAGATGGTTCGGCAATACAATATAAATATGTAAGTGTTTATATAAGAAAATGATAATAAATGATTTTGACATACGCCAAGTGAGGTCGAGTTAAGATTATGAGTAGTCCTAAGTTGTCATGAATTTTGGGGATTCTATGTGAGTTTTTAAAATAGGGATCATATCAATAAAGGATTAAAAAAAACAACATATAAAAGTCATATTATACACTCAAAAATTGAAAATTCTTTAGATTTGGAGCCATAATTTTGGATCAAATTAGGAGTCCTAGCCATCTGCCTATGACAGTTCCCAATAGGGGTGGCAATATGAGTTATGATTCTTTTATTTGTTCGTTTCTATTCGCTTTAAAGAAAATATGGATTTGGAAAATATATTCGTTTAATAAACGGATCAATTCTATTCGACTCATTTATTAAACGAATTGAATACGAATTTAAATTCAATGAACCATTTATTGGTTAAAGATTCGTTTAATTGTTTTCATTTACTAGTTGATATTTTTCAATTAAGATACAAGAAATTATTATCAATTATCACATTTAAACAAGTATTGTCTTGATTTGGTGAGTCATTTCTAGTAAATTCGTTAATTGAGTATTTCATATATATGTGGTTTGGTTGCAAATGGCTTAGGACTTGGTTTTCAAGTCATTGATTCGAGTCAATGAAGTGCATTTCTTATAAGAGTATGAGGTTTTACCTACGAATAATTGATGATAGAGTATAATGATTATAGCCACCTTAATATTTTTGATTTTGTTTAGTTTGCTTTGAAAACTTTTCGAGTTCAATATGCTAATAGTATGTGGTTTTTGGATCCAATTGAATCATTTAATAAATTATGAATCGGTTTTATATTTCTAAAATAAATTTTTGTAATGCCATGAGTATCATTGTTTTTAAAATTGGATTAAATCGATCGATTGAATCGATCAAATCAGAAATCAATTATGAGTTTGGTCTGATTTAACCTTCAAAATTGGTATGTAAAAAAACCGATTAAAATTGATGAAACCGATAATTTAGCTTGGCGGATTCTTAACAAAAAATTTAAATAAAAAAATAAAAATAAATATTTTTTAATATTTTTTATTTTATTTTAATTATTTATGATGTCAATCGATTCTCTTGATTCAACCGAAACACTTCAACTTTTGAAACAATAACCTATTAAACTTTTTACATTACTGATTTAATCATTATTACAATTTTTTAAAACATCGGTAAATATATATGAAGTTATGAACTACCAATTCTACTTTTTAAACCCCAAAAGGAAAGTGTTCTTCACGGTTGAAAGAGCGCGTGTGGTGTAATGTATCGTCAGCAATGGTAGGAAGGTCAAAGTCATGTCCTGAAGTGACAGAGAAGCACTAAAAGCATATCTGTGCGTGTGATCATGGACTACACGTCGTTTGATCAAAATTCATGACCAAAACTACATGTCGAATATCATTTTTAATTTTAATTTTAATTTTAATTTTAATTTTAATTTTAATTTTAATTGACAAAGAGAATAAACTTTTCTTGCATATGGGTTTTAGTTTCTTCTTCATTCGTCTAAGGCGTAGTTGTGTGGGTCTTGCTTTTAGGTGGGAGCCGGTGAACATTGACTTTAATTAAATTGATAAGTAAATATTTAAACAAGATTATAAAATAAGAGAGCCACATGCAAATGCAAATGCAATTCAGTTTTGTATACACATGCTCTACACGTTACATTTTTTTTTGTAGCAAATGATTTTTATTATCTATCTTCATGGTGCATGGTATGTATAATTATATGGATTTGCATGTAGGATTCTTGTGTTCAAAGTATCAACATCTCTTAACGATTTCGACTTCATGACAGTCGAGTTACAACCAGAACTAAAGACGAGACCATATATATAGGTGGGTATTTTAATTCTTATTGATTTGCGGTTCAGATTTGATTCAACACGTCTGAATCGAAAATGAACTTAACCGATTGATTTGAAATAGATACGAACCCTCTATTTTTGTTCGATTCAATTCAATAATTCTCTGCCACTCCTACCTATGCCAGCTTTGTCCACACTATATAGTATAATAATTTAGTAGCTATAGTGATGGCAAGGGACTTGAACATGACTCGTTTTACCATACCAAGTAATGAATCAAGCCAGAATCTTCAGAAACTCATACAACTTTTATAGGGAAAAATGTTATTCTCCAAAGCTACATTATACCTTTCTTTAACTTGAGTTTTTGATTTGATAATTGAACGTGGCCCATAAAGCTACCTGCTTTTTAACAACCTAAAATTGGTTAAAATTTGACTTTAACCATATATTAGCCAGCCTCAATATCATGCAAGTAATTGCTCCAATTTAGAAAATTTGGGAACAAGCATTTATTATTATTATTATTATTATTATTATTATTTTAAAATTGTTAAATTTGATCGTAGCACATGCTCCTACATACTGTCAAGTCACCAAAGGATATTAACGTTTCTTATTTTTTATTTTTATAAAATGAATAAAACATAAGTAACATTATTTGCTTTGCAATAGGACTGTTTTGTCAAATATATGATGGCGACTATTGGTGAGAGCAGAGAGGGTGCAGGTACACGCGCCAAAGTTAGTTATTTATTTCCTGAAAAGTATTTTATGGTTATTTTTATTATTAAATTTACAATAAAATAATAATTAGCACAAGATTGTGCTAATTTTGAAATATTATATATTATTTTCCTACCTATACAAAATATGATATTTTATTAATTATTTTTTCATTAGATAGACTTTAGTGTTAAAGTGTAAAAAATAAAAAAATTATTTTATCATAAATATAGATACACTCCCATGAGCTTTGGCAATGCTATTGATCAATTCTATAATAAATATTGTTTTACCCGCTCCAATTTTCCGAATAGTTCGATTTTTCCTTCCCGACGATAAGGAGTTAAAAGATTTTCTCCATTCAAGTCAACCAAAAAATAATAATATTTTATATTTTATATAATTAGTAAGAAAATATTTTACTAATAATATATAATATTTCAAAATTCGCGTTATCAAAATTTTATTTTATTATATTATTTCGTCGTCCACTCGTCTTAAAATCGTTCAAAATGCATGAATAAATTTAAGCCGCTGTTAGTCAAAAAAGCCCATAGGAAGTCAGTTGGATTGACTTTTAAACAAGTGTGGGTTTACTTTGAAAATATTAAAATGCATTTAGTAATACTCCAAAGGAAATAATATAAGAGGCCCAGTTCGCCTAAAGACATACAATCATTTTATTCAAAACGCAGCGTATCATTGCATAGGTTGAGCTTCGTTTTGGGCTCATAATATGTGATTTAGAAGCTAACACTACTTGTAAGATAGGCTAAATTAAACTTTTAACATTTATGTTTTTCAAAATTAACATAAATATAAAAAAAAAAAAAAATACTAATAATAGAAACATCATGAGTTTTATACAAAAACAATACAGTAGCATAATAAAATATAATATTAAAAAAAAAGATGATAGAAGATAAATATATAATTTAAAATTGTATGTTCGGTGTTTCAAATAATAGAATTCATCAATTATGAAATAAATTTTACTCGGAGAAAAACTTATATAAGTACGGTCCTCATATGACCATCAAATCAATAAATGACACATGTTGTAGTTATTTACTTCTCTCTATCTTTATTGGTCATTCTCAAAATATATCAAACACATAAGTTTTCTCATTTACTTCTCATTTATATATTATGGCCTATAAATCATGTAAATATCACTATAAATAATAATTTAATGCTAGAAAATAAGAAAATCCAAATTTCTTATCTTGATTGGGATTTGGGAGCAAAATTAGAGAAAATATTAAAATATGTAAGTGTATAACAAGTGAAAGGAACAAAGTGATTAAAATGTAAAAAATAAAAATAAATGATCAAAACAGAT
Source organism: Zanthoxylum bungeanum (assembly GCA_019454045.1). Lineage (NCBI taxonomy): Eukaryota > Viridiplantae > Streptophyta > Magnoliopsida > Sapindales > Rutaceae > Zanthoxylum > Zanthoxylum bungeanum. The sequence goes on along the minus strand of SKCR01033094.1, from coordinate 5,433 downwards.
AATTTTTATATTATTTAATTAATGGTATTTTTAAATGTACATAACCATCTTTTTTTCTTTTGGAGCTTGTATAGGCTTTCTGGAGATAGGTTTGCCTTTGAGTTTCTTTATTTTTTACCTTAATTTTTAATTTAAAGTTTTTGTTTTTCCTGTTTTAAGGATTTTCAATTTATCATTTGTTTTATTTCAGCTTTAAAATTTAATTATGTTATAAAAATTAGGATTTACATATTCAAACCTTTATATTTTAGTTTAAAACGGTGTTAAAAATGTGACTAAGAGACGTGATCGAGTGGTTTTCAATTAATTATATTTAATTTGCCACTTGTGTTTGAATATTGGGGAAGCAGAGGTTTGCCCATCCCATAGATTTAAAAAATATGGTGTTAAAAATTAAAATCATGTTTTATTTATATTATACTCTTAAACTTATGATAAAATAATATTTTACTATTAAAGTTATATAAAATTTAACACTTTATTAATTTCCATTAATTGACTTAGTTAACCTTATTATTAAAATGTAACGAACAACTAACAGTCAACTAAGTTTTTAACGAACAACCGGACAAATATTAAAATATTTTTTTTTCATAAGGTTAGTAATAAAATATAATATTTAAAAATTCATAATACTCAATTATTAGTTTATCATAAATTTAATAGTAAAATATAAATAGTCTTAAAATCACTCCAATTTTTATTACTTTAATAAGGGAAAATGTCACTCAATTATCTAATAAATTGACTTAATGATATTTTAATCCATACTATTTTGGAAATACAATACTCAGTCTTTACCTAATATATAATTAGTTTTAACTGTCTGACTAACTCTAACTTATAAAAAGATAAAAATAATCTTAAAACAAGATAAAATATTAAAACTCCCATTAACTTGTGAAAAAATAATAATATCCTATAAAATGAAAATTGTAACACATGATTTCAATTTTTTTAATAGACCATGTAATATATTATCATTGTAGTATAAAATAATTAATATATTATTAAAGTATAACATAATTTAAAATTATAAATTTATTAGAAGTATATAATTATTTTATAAAAATACCACTCATTTGTAGTGGAAATTAAAATTTAATAAGGGCTTTGAGAATTTTTATCTTGTTTTGAGGTTGTTTTTGTTTTTACGAGTCAATGCTAGTTAAATCATTAAAACTAATTATACTAACCAATGACCACGAATAAATGTGGTATTTTTGAAACTATAGGCACTAAAGTGTGTTTATATTCATTTATAAGGTTATGTTAACGTGTGTCTTTTTAGACACTTATTAAAAATTTATTTTACGAAAAAATTAATATCATTTTTATGGGAAATAAAAATTTATCAAAACATAAATGATTTTTTAAAATTAGATTGTTAATAAATATTCATATGACACTCGTTAATATTTTATTTATTTATATTTTATTTATTTATGTTTGAAAATTGATCACCCCACCCCCTCCTGCCACCCCCTGCCATTCCCCTCCCCTTTGTTCCCTAATGAATTTATCATAATATCCTTCTCATTGTGTGAAATGACTCAAACAATTATTACATATTACAAAATTTATGTATTTATATATATTAATTTAAAAATAATTATATATTAATTATAACTCACTTTCCTATTTTATTAATTATTTTTTATTTTTTATTTTTTTTTGTTAATAAATATTACAGATTTCGTATCTATTCATTTATTTTTTTGAATCATTTCTAATTTAATTAATACTACTTATGTATTAAAATAATATAATTTAACCAAATAAAATTAAATTATAAAATAATATTTTGATAGTCTTTTCATAAAATAGATTTCGTATCTATTCATAAATTTTTTTCGGAATTAAAAGAAAAAAAAAAAAAAAAAGAAAAAGAGGAGCATAAGTTATGCCGAGGCGCACAAACCCCTTATTCAGAGAAGGGGAATTTCTTGTTCCCCCTTTTTTTTTTTTTTTTTTTTTTTTAGATTTTTCTTTTAATTTCGAAAATGTGCCACTCGTTATAGTATTCGTAATCAATTATGGTACGAAGTATTGTGTATATTACCAAGTACGCCAAGAGAATACTTTAGTTTAGAGGCAACATAGATTATAATTTATGTTTGGATATTTTAAAGTGTAACTTTTTATGTTGTTATTTGTACTATTTTTAAATAAATATTTTTCTAATATACATGAGAATTTTTTTTTTTATAATACATAAGTAGTGTTAAATGAATTAAAAAATAATCACAAAAATTAAATGAATAAATGAATACAAAATAAATAATAATAAATATGAATTGTAATATTTATTAAACAAAACAATATATATATATATATATATATATATAAAGTAAAGATAATATATTTTTTTAAAAATTTATAAAATAAAAAATTTAATTAATAAAATAAAATAAGTACTTATGTTATTTTTATATTTTATATAAATCAATATATAAAAAGTGGGATATATTTTGTTTATTTGGAAAATTGAATTTTTGAGAAAGATAAAGGATAAATTCGGAATTGCAAAGGAGACAAATAAAAAAAGTAACTGTCAGGGGAGGGGAGATAAGGGGAAAATCTTTGGTGCAACAGTGTTACCACGTCATCCATGCAACAAGCCAATCATCATTTGCCACGCGTGCTAAAAAGTCAAAAAACAACTAAAAAATAGGAAGAAAATTAAACATATTATTTTTTAATTGGTTGGTGGTACCACGTCATCCATACCACTGTTGCACCAAAGATTTACTCGGAGATAAGGCCTCTTTATGTTTGGGTTTTGTCAGAAAAAGTCATCCATAGATTCTGCTGACTCAGCGCCACGCAGAGAACATTTTAATTTTAATTTTTTGCTCATAATTGCGAGTCCCGGTCCACGAAACTTCTCGTCAGTGGATAGAATAATTGATGAATGAATTGATTATATCAGATTTTGCCAAAGAATCAGTATAGTGATTTCTCTTCCATTTAATTAATTTAAAATAAAGTGTGTGTGTTTTTTTTTTTTTTAATTTTTCTATTGTATTGTAGTAAATAAAGTAATAGTGTCATCAAGAGGCGTGATTTGGTACTGTAGGGTTCAAGGTCCTACATTGAGGTTATGAGTTTGAATTTAGGAAATATGTTTCTTGTAAGAATTTGAGACAATTAAAAATTTTATTTGCTCCGTTTAAACCCAGAAGAAGTGTTGACGATTTAAAAAATAAAAATAAAAATAAAAATAAAGTAGTGGGTTTGGTTCGTTATATAGTGGGTGGGGTCATTTGGGTCCGTTTGAAGACACATGGTAGCTGCTTGGGAAAAATAAATCAACTTTTGTTTAGTGAAAGCAAAAGTATTAATCAGTGTTTTCTGAAAAAGTTATTTAAAAAATTTAATAAATTAATAGTTTAATTAATTGAAAAAAAAATCGGTATAATCAGTCAATGTCATAAATAATTTTAAAAATATTAAATTTTAATTTTTGATTTTAAAAATTAAAAAGAAAATTGAACCAATCTAATCCGATTCGTCGATTTTGATTAATTTTAACCGATTTTTTTGTAATAATTAACTGATCCAGACTCATGACCGGTTCATGATTTGACCGATTGAACCGATCAGTCTAGTCTGATTTTCAAAACAACTATTAGCGACTAAGACAATTTTTGGATTAAGACAATAGCTTAATTATTTATTTATCTGGAAGAGGAGTCAATTATTTTTGGCTATGAACTTAAAATAATACGACGATCAACAAATTGGCGGTTTTGTTAATATATTTCCCGCATTCATATTGGAATATTGAAGTTGAAATATGTAATATAAATTTTAAAATAAGAATCATTGAATTTGAATTTTTTTTTTAATTATTAAACTTAATATATATTTCATGTTTAATATTAGTGATTTCAAATTTAATACCCCAATTCAAGTTCAACGATCATTTGTTTTGAAGTGGCCAAATCAACTCTCTCTCTCTCTTAATAAATTTGTGACTGGTATTTGAATACCACATGCACATGGTGTAAAGCAGTCCCCGATGGGAGGATGAGCGTGATTAGATGATGTAAAACTCATGATCTTATATTGAAGTTATATATTCGAATTAAAAGAGTATATTTTTCGTAAGAGTCTGAGATAATCGAAAATTTTACATGTTCTATTTAAATCCGGAAAATGTGATTTGACGTTAGAATTTTCAAAAAAAGAAAAAAAAAAAAGGTGTAGAGCGCAAATCTGTATGAACTTAAATACCTAAATACAAAATACAAGAATAAAATTCAATGAAATTTGGACACCCAAGTTTTGCTACGCTGGCTAAATCTCTTTCCACTAATTAATTAATTATTTATTTTATGAAATATAAGTCGTAATCGAATTTAAAAGACAGACCAGATAAGGCAGACAATAACTAAGTACAAAATTCATTTGAATAATCTACAGGATTACGACGCTATCCGCTTACTTTATCCATAATTTAATCATAATTATAAAATAATCCAACTATTAAAAATAATTAATAGTCACTCGATCATCTATGGCGCGCTTGAGAGAAACACAACCAACTAGGATGGTAATTTGAATGATATTCGTTTATATATGTCTAATAAAATAGCCGATATTTATAATTTAATAAATAGTGAATATTGAATAGGTTGTAAATACGAAATTAAAAATCCGTACTAGATATTGGATAATTACAGATATCAATATCAAATATCCGTTATCCATTATCTATCTAATAACTAAAGATGAAGTTATATAATTTGCTTATATTAAAATTGATTTTCAAAATTGTATTGAATTATTGATGTTGTAAGAAAATTTTCTAAATATATAAAGGTGTATATATAGAGAACGAAAGCACTTAATCCTTGGGTTTCCAGAGTTCATTGGAAAAGATATATTAATGAGAAAGAACATAACCCTTATAGTTGAAATATTTTTTTTTAGGGTCACGACTCATAAAGGAACATATGTTTTGACATAGGGGTATCTTTACAAAAACAATCATCAATGTTTATAAAAAGGGTCATTGAGTTATTCATTTGCATTCATTCAAAAAAATTCACATCCATCTATTTCTTCTCTTATCATTAGGTATATTAGAGAGTTTAAGGTCTTCACATATAAAAGAGAGTTTCCACCATTATTTATAGTTCAAGTTCTTGAAGAAATGAATGCTCTTTTTACAAGAAGCAACCAAGTATCATGAGAGAACGTTAGCCACAAGAGATCCGTAGTGCACTGAGCAAGACTAATAAGTTATCAAGGACATAGACTTTTCTCGACTTAGTTTAAGTTCACCATCTTCTATATAATATTTTATAGGTTTTACTAACTCTTGTATTTGTATTCAATTTATAATTTAAATGGTTCTATTTGGTGTTTTGATTTAATAATGCATGTTAAAAATAATAAATAACACATCATGCCCAACAATTGTGA
>SKCR01033093.1:0-42990 GCA_019454045.1 Zanthoxylum bungeanum | reverse complement strand
TACTTAGAGCGCCAATCCGAATAATATATTGTACATTATATTTTATTATTTATTAATAAAATAACTACTTTTTCATTTTAAACCTTATAAATGGTAATATCATTATGCATATTAGATTGATAGATAAATATGCTAAGAATGACATCGACCTTAGAATAGTCATATAGTAATACTGGACACTGGATGGTCCGACATTGGGATAATATTACTATTATAAACTATTCCTAAAGTAAGTATTCCAAGTTGTTGGTTTTGGAATACAGTCGAATTCCTATAACCTATAAAACTAGCACATCTCGTATATTGGAATTGGAGTTCTATTGATTTAGCCCGATGAACCATGTATTACAATTTATTTGTTTACTGTGTTCTTACAATCGATTTTGAACAAGCAGTAAACCGAAAAGAAAATAAACAACAGTGATACAATTAACAACAGTAAACAGAAATAATAAAACATAGGACAATTGACAGTAGCAGTAAAGCAATGAAGAATTCCGAGGCTTGTTGAAGGGGACAACAATCTCCTTAAAACAAATTCGCCCCCTACCGAAGGTGCAGTAGAACTTGAGACGCTTGTTTCCCAGGATGCAACGGAAACAAACAAGTATGGGCACCACCAATCTTGTTTCCAACGAACCACAAAGTGTTTTGAACTCCCCCAAAAGATTTTCGAAATTCTAGTATTTTCCTTGTGTGTACTCGTGTGTTCTTAAAAACAAAACAAAAAAAAAACACTTCCTTATTAAAAGAAATTATAATGCCAATTAAATCTCATCAATGTGAGGCTTTTCACTTGTTGTAACCATCAAACTAATTAATTAAATTAGTTGTTATGGAATTCAAAAGGTTTGGAAAAAAAAAATAAAGAGACATCCAAAAATTGGCTAGGCCGGGCCTGCACATTTTGGTCCGACATTCGTGTACGCAGGACACGCGGGTGCACACGAGCCAAGCTTGATTCGGATTTGATTTGCACCCCCCCCCCCCCCCCCCGCGCACGTAGAGAGAGCCTCTATCCTTATAACTCTTACCCATCTACATATGAGCAATCATATATAAGCATAATATTCACTCTATAGCTTTCCCATATGGGACAAGCTTACTTTTCTTTATTTTCCAACACCAATGGGTGAACTTTGAGCAACAATTTCTCATTCACCCAAGCACCATTTTAAGCATATGAATATACCATTTCGAAGTACTCACGGAGGAGTATCCGAATCATTCAATAACAACCACTAACACGAAGTGGACCATGCTTAAAATTGAGCCTCAAAATGCTTATGCATAAGCATTTTTCCAACAATCCCCCACATGAATGAAATTGGCGAAAAACGTCGAATAAAATTATTTTATAAAACATTTTATTTTGACCTAGAAGAGTTCAACGGTTCAACACCTGCATAGGATAGGTAGGCCTCAGCCTTTGAACCTTCCCTTGTGAAAATATATCTCATTTACTGGCTGACAGTGGATGCGATGTCATTGAACTGTACTGCCGTTCATGTAAATGGAGAACATATATCACACAGATGTTTTACCTAACACATCTGAGTTCTCATTGTTATGCTCATTTTGGCCATGAACATCAACCTGGTTCTGCAAGAGTTTCTAAGAATTGTGCCCCGTACAATTCCTTTGAAGCGGCCCCCTTCTCTCTCACATAGGTGATTTCTTATTTAAGAGCATCTCGTAATACTCTGCTCGGATTTCCGACGCATAAGAATCATTAAAAGCATTGCTTAACCTCAATCCATACGAGCATCACTATTTCATTTCACCATAGGAATGGACTAGAGGGTAAACCCCCCACAGTGAACCAATTATGTCTTTTACGAGTAGGTTGTCCCATTGAACCTAGATCTTGGGATCTCCAGTCAACAAGGTTGGGTTTTCCTTCGTAATAAAATTTATCTAATGGGGTTTAGTCCCATTCCCCTCGATGATTTCACAACCAACTCTCTATTTAACCTTTGGTTAGCGGATCCGCAATGTTATCCTTTGACTTTACATAGTCAATCGAAATAACTCCAGTAGAGAGTAATTGTCTAACGGTATTGTGTCTACGACGAATATGTCTAGACTTACCATTATACATATTGTTATGTGCCCTTTTCCCACATACATCCCATTTTTAGTTAAAACTACTTTATCAGACTCGAACACCATCCGGAATCCATGCTTGTTCAGAAGTGATCCAGACACAAGATTCTTTCGTATTTCTGGTACATACAGAACGTTGTTCAAAGTCAACTCTTTCCCAGAGGTCATCTTCAGAATCACCTTGCCTTGACCTTCAATCTCAGATGTTGTTGAATTTCCCATGTATAATTTTTCCTCATTACCAGTAGGCTCAAATGAAGAAAACATGCTCTTATCCGAGCACACATGTCGAGTGGCACCAGTGTCAATCCACCACTCTCTTGGGTTAGAACCCACCAGATTCACCTCAGAAACCACAGCTGAAAGGTTAATGTCTGAAACATCTTGAGTCATGTTTTCCATCACATTAGCCTCTTGATTCTTTTTCTTCTTCGGCAGTCTGCACTCAGAAGACTTGTGACCCATTTTGTCACAATTGAAGCATTTTCCTTGAAATTTGGATTTCTTGGAAACTCCTCCTTGAGGGTCCATTTTTGACCCTTTTTTTTCTTAAGGTTCTTGTTCTTATAGCCATGTTCAACAACATTTACTTTGGCCTCATGAGTTATTCCCCTCTTGTCAGATACTCTGTAATCTTCCTCAATTCTAAGCTTAAGAACCAAGTCTTCAATGCTCATTTCTTTTCGCTTATGCTTTAGATAATTCTTGAAATCTTTCCAACCAGGTGGTAGTTTTTCAATTATCGATGCTACTTGGAATGTTTCACTTAAAACCATCCCCTCAGCATGAATTTCTGCTAGAATAATTTGCAATTCTTGTACTTGACTTAACACAGTTTTGGAATCAACCATCTTAAAATCTAGGAAACGACCTACGACAAATTTCTTAGTACCGGCATCCTCAGTTTTATATTTTCGGTCTAAAGATTCCCAAAGCCCTTTTGCTGTTTTCATCCCGGCATACACACTGTACAAGGAATCACTCAGCCCATTCAGCACATAATTCCTACATAGGAATTCGAATGTTTCCAAGCATCGATCGCACTGATCACTTGATATCAATCTCACCCTCCACGGGTACAGGAGCATCTTCATTTAGAAACCTCGCAAGGTTCAACGTGGTCAAGTAGAAAAATATTTTCTGCTGCCACCGTTTAAAATTCTGTCCACTGAATTTTTCAGGTTTTTCTGCAGCAGGATTGACATGGCTCACATGTCCAACAGGTTGTCTAGCCACAGAGGCAGCAACACCTTGGCCAGCCACAGCGGCTGCCATATTAAGCCCAGAAGCTGAAGCAAGTTGGCCAGCCGAAGAGGCTGCCACTGCACTTTGGCCAGCCACGGGGGCTGCCACAATATTCTACTGTGTTTGGACTGTTTTCCATATCCACAGAGTTGAATTTGTTTTAAGACTATTACAATTTATTTGTTTACTGTGTTCTTACAATCGATTTTGAACAAGCAGTAAACCGAAAAGAAAATAAACAACAGTGATACAATTAACAACAGTAAACAGAAATAATAAAACAGAGGACAATTGACAGTAGCAGTAAAGCAATGAAGAATTCCGAGGCTTGTTGAAGGGGACAACAATCTCCTTAAAATAAATTCGCCCCCTACCGAAGGTGCAGTAGAACTTGAGACGCTTGTTTCCCAGGATGCAACGGAAACAAACAAGTATGGGCACCACCAATCTTGTTTCCAACGAACCACAAAGTGTTTTGAACTCCCCCAAAAGATTTTCTAAATTCTAGTATTTTCCTTGTGTGTACTGTGTGTGTTCTTCAAAAACGAAAAAACACTTCCTTATTAAAAGAAATTATAATGCCAATTAAATCTCATCAATGTGAGGCTTTTCACTTGTTGTAACCATCAAACTAATTAAATTAGTTGTTATGGAATTCAAAAGGTTTGGAAAAAAAAAATAAAGAGACATCCAAAAATTGGCTAGGCCGGGCCTGCACATTTTGGTCCGACATTCGTGTACGCAGGACACGCGGGTGCACACGAGCCAAGCTTGATTCGGATTTGATTTGCACCCCCCCCCCCCCCGCGCACGTAGAGAGAGCCTCTATCCTTATAACTCTTACCCATCTACATATGAGCAATCATATATAAGCATAATATTCACTCTATAGCTTTCCATATGGGACAAGCTTACTTTTCTTTATTTTCCAACACCAATGGGTGAACTTTGAGCAAAAATTTCTCATTCACCCAAGCATCATTTTAAGCATATGAATATACCATTTCGAAGTACTCACGGAGGAGTATCTGAATCATTCAATAACAACCACTAACACGAAGTGGACCATGCTTAAAATTGAGCCTCAAAATGCTTATGCATAAGCATTTTTCCAACACCATGAGTATGAGAAGCTCGTATAGACATGTGAGTATTCGTTGTAGCGAATACTGAATGACTCATATGTGATTCATAATAGTTGGAAGTACAGACCACCGTCAATAAGAATCTCCTCGAGTCGAGTAGCATATGTGATCTTTTGACTATATGATAACATTGATTTTGTGTGTGATCCTCCATACTTTGATATCATGTATGTCAAATACCTTTCATGGTCTGGCCACTAGATATTCATTGGGTGTGGACCCATGCACTCGTTAATCAAGTGTGTATCAAGATAGAATGTGTCGGCCCGTATGTGTACTATAAAGGGTTTGGGTATCCATGTGAGTAAGTCACGATTCTTAAGACTTTGGCGCCAAAGCCGATCACCTAAGGTGGATTGCATATATCAGAAATGGTTTCTAATTAGCTGTAAAGAATTTTGGACATGTCGACATGAGATGTGCGCCTCGGAAACTTGACGGTGTAATCTATATTTCCTAAGCACAACTCGGATAACTTACGACGGAGTGATTGTTAAACATATGTGATGATCTCAACTTGTATAGTTCAAAAAGGTCGTTCATGTTCTTCTCAAATTTGGAGGTGGCCGAATTGCATACATATAAGATAGACTTATATGACGAACTTGTCTAAACTTAGAGAGTCCCACAATATAAAGTGTATTCTTTAAGTACTTGGATAGCTGAAATTTTTTGATAATAAATAATATTTGATATTATAATTATCAACTAAAATAATTAAGTGTTATTGGATAACATTAATTATTTACTTTGACCCAATTGGATCATTTAGATTAATCCAAAATCACACAAGGGCTTTGTTATAATTTCATAAATATCTCTACCACTTGAGGATATTTTGGTAATTACAACTATGTATTTATATGTGTATTTGACTTGATTTAATTGGATTAAATCATACGACGAACCAATCCATTTACTAATCTTTGTCTTGATTTAATTAGATTAAATCAAAGTGGTAGCCAAAGGTGATTAGTCACACCTAATTATACATATTTGGACAAATTTGATTAAGCATATCTAAAAGATGATTAAGACTTTTTATTAATTAAAAATGACATAAGTTTTACTATAAAAGGCAAGCTTGAGAAAGGTTTTAATTAAGCTTGAGCTTAAGAAAGTTAAGCTTGTGAAAGCTGAAACGAGTAAGAATTAGAAATATTATTCTAAGTAAAAGAAGTATTTAGAGAAGCTTTGGAAGTTCTCTACAATATTTCAACAAGGAGAAATCAAGATTGGATCTTAAAATGAAGCTTACTAGCATTGGAGTCAAGATTGGATCTTGGAGTCAAGCTTGCTAACTTTGGAAGTTCTCCACAATATTTCAATAAGGGGGAAAAGATTGGATCTTGAAATCAAGCTTACTAAGTGAGTTTGATCTTCTCTAAAACTATGTTTTCATCAGTGAGTTGTTTTCATTAATGAAATATATAAGGATGTATTATGTATTGGATACATAATTACATAGTTTGAATTTGAAATTAGGCTAATGAATTGTGTATGCATGCTGTTTGAAGCATAAACACAATATGCTTATAATTGGGTCAAATATGTTCATGTTGGATTAAATTAGAGTTTGGAACTCTAGATGATAGCTTGGAGCTATGGCTACCATTCTAAAATCACTTGACTGCCTTTGAGTGACGTAGAATTGTTCATGAGTCATTTCATTGTGGATTCTATTCTAGTTCATATTTTGATTCAAAGAAATACATATATGTATTTAGAATGCATGTATGTTTGGAAGTGTTTAGAATTTATTTGAAGGTTAAAATACTCTCTGCCAATTTTTTACAAAGAGCAGCATCGCGACACCGAGCTTTCAGATCTTCTGGCGTTGCGGCTAAAACCTTTGCGCGATGCGACACCGAGCTCTTACAAATTAAGAGTCACAACGCTAACCCTTGCGCGGCGCGACGCTGACTTTCACAAATTGGACGTCGTGACTCGTATGCTTGGGCATCGTGGCACGCTGAGAGCTGATGCTCATGAGCGCTGAAACTTCAATTTTCTCCATTTTGAAGTTTTCGAACTCTAATTTGGTTTCCATTTTTTCCTACCGACTTGTAACGAAATATAGTTTTCATTAAAATAATATAAAAAATAAACCCATGCTTGATATATATGGTTTAGACCCACTTCCGCTGTGCGGGACACCAATCCGACCCTAGGGGTCCCACTACCGCCCCAACAACTAACTAGTGACAAATTGTGAATAATTTACAACACAAAAGGTAGGGATAATAAGAATTACCTTAATCCACTTATAAGTCTTTGTTTAAGCTCCTAAGCAATCCGTTCATACTTTCAATTTGATGTTTCACTCAACCAAATTAAAAACCCTAATTTATCCTCTCTCTCAAGCTTAAAAGACAAAACCTAAAATGGAAAATTAATTTTTCATCTTCTTTAGCTTGGCCAAATATGGTGTATTTAAAGGGAGATGCATTTTTTTTTTTATAATTTTGAAAATTAATATACATGTCCAAAATTAAGTCAAATACATGGCCAAAGTTTTGCTATGTTACAAAGCTTATCTTATAAGCTTTAATAATAAATTAATTAGATAAATTTAAGAATATTCCTAAAATTTTCTATAATAAATAATTATTAAATTAATTAATTTTAAATAATTAAATAATTTTTTATTTGACATGTGTCAAAATTCTAATGTATATCTAATCAAATTATGTATCTTACATGTATACACATTAGATATGAAAAGACTCAAACATATGTAACATTAAAAAAAATACATATTATTTGCAATTAATTACCATAATGCTCTACGAGTACACTTTATTAATGAGACTCTTTAGGTTCAGGTATATCTGTCACGAAAATATTTTGTATCCATAATTCGCTCACTCACAAATTATTACGACTACAGATAACCGCTCTAAACCATACAAGTCGAGTTCTAGGAAGAGCGTATAGGCCATTTGTTAGGCTAACCAAATTGTATCGAATATATAGATGAAAACGTCAAATCTCTATTATGTACAATTCATGTATGTCGCGACATATTCATGATTTTATTTACGGAGTATATCTCAACCAAGGATTTAAGAATCACAAAACAACTTAATATAAAAATTTAACATAAAATTTATACATTAACTTGTATACAATCCAATATAAGGAAAAAACCAAAAAATCTATTGGAGCTCCAACTTACCGCATTCAATTCCAATATCAGATTTACCATCTATCATGAACATAATTTCTATAAGCTCAATAAAAGATATATTTATTCTTGAAAAAAAAAAAGAAACATAAACATAACTTCATACTTTTTTTTTTTTTTATAATTTAAAGGACAAATTATGAAAGTTTAGGAAAAGTTATTATTTTTTATTTAACATTGGTTTTACTATATTTATTATTTAGGTTATGAGTTTTAATTATGTTTAACATTTCTATTATTTATTATTCTTAAATAATTTTTAGTTTTAATTATCAATTTATCTTTTTATTTTATTTTATTCATTTTACTGTGTCATATAAATTTATTTAGATTTTATAATTTTTTAAATATTAAAAAATAAAGAAATAATATTAATACATCAAGAATTAAGAATAAAATTATAATTAAATCTTAATTTTTAAGGTGAAATGGTAATAAAATAGCCGGGGTAAATGGTAGTTATTGATTATAATATATAAAATATTGTGGGACTATTAATGAATGGTACTTTTGATACCTTAAAATTGAATGCAATATTGGGAATCAAAAGGTGTCCGTGGTTTGAATAAATTCTGGAGGATTAAAGAAATGGCGGCTTAATGTTCTTGGGACTTGGATTTCAAAGCTATCAAATCATCCGAAAATTGGGGTAAAAATTTGATTGATTTTGATACAAAATCACTGATGTTTTTAACAGTGGTTTTGGTTTGGTAAATCTAGAGAAGTGCATGGTAACTACTAACTGTGATGTGGCAGTAATTATGGTGATGGTACGATTCGGTATGGTAGATTTTACTGCTCGTTCATTTATGGTTGTTGTCTTAATTAACTTGCACATTTATTGTTTTCTTTTTCTTTGATTTTAATTATTTAAATCTTGCTTCGTATTTTAATTATTATTTCCCAATAGGTGAGCATATTGAGTTCCTTATTTTGTAATCAAGGGTGAGTGTTATGGCGCATTTCTCATATATTGGTCAAGTATTAACGTGATTAGTGTTTTATAAATTTATGAGTTCCCTCCTCTCTTTATAACTCGATTTTTATGAATTAATTCTACCTATATATTTATCACAAGTAGTATCAGAACAACATCATATCTCCCAATTGTAATCGTGTGGTACAAAAATTAATGTTGATATTACAATGTTCTATCGGGACTAATTCAGCTACATAACATGGTGGAATGTATTGTTCATTTATCCCACATTTACTAAATACGAGATTGATTAATACTTTATAAGGCCATGGACTTTCTCTTACAAGTGAGTTTTTGGATGTGAAATCTATTCACGAGTTTAGTATGATTTTAAGCACTTCCAAACTTTTGTGACTTTTGTTGATATTTATGTTGGAGTTGGTACTTGGCGTGCCGATTTCTCATGTATTTTCCTATAAATACGTGCATGAACAGTATTTTATTATGAATAAAATATACAATTTCGTCAATAAATTATCTTTTAAATGGTAATGACGTATAAGATCAATGAATGATTAAGTTATATTGTAATTACAAATGCGTCGCAATTGATATTAAGAAATGTTGTAATAGTATCATTCTTAAACTATTCCTTGTCGAGGTTTACATTCTTGGTCCGTAAGTAAACTCGGGAGACCGGTACGTATTGTATATCAGAATATTAGATTCTGGTGATTTATCTCAGTGAGCCACAAGTCTATGGAGACTCGTATAGACATGTACGTATTCATAGCGGATGAGCATTGAACGACTCACGGAACATTCCTAATAGATGGTACGCTCGCGTCAATAGTAATCTTCTCGAGTTGAGTAGTATAGTGGTCATTTGACTTGAGATACCACGGTGAATATATGAGTTATCCTACACACTTTGATGGCAGTCACGTCTTTGACCTTTTTAGGATAGACCTCCGCTGTTCGTTGGGTGTGAATTGATGCTCATGATATTCAGTGTTGTATCCAGATATAATCTGTCAGTCATACGTACAGGATTTAGGTGTCCACTTCATGAGATTGCGATTTACCAAATCCATGGTCATGGTACACTCGGAAATGAGTTCTGAGTGTTATTGAGAAATCACGAATCTATACGTCGACGAGATTCTATCTTATGAGATTTGAAGATTATATCTATGTCTATGGTATTTATCCGGATACCTATGACAGAAGAATTATAGGTATGCGAATATCTCAACTTGTATGATTCAACAAGAATATCTATGGTAGTCAAAATTTATTAGTGGGTAAATATGGACACTAGATTGGATTCTGTGATGGATATGCCTGAACTCAAAGACAAACCGATTCATTCCGTCGACGACAACCGACCTGCAGCATCTATATATGCTAGAAAGCAAACTCCCATTCGAGGAAGGGGAGTTTGTGGTCCCCGCTTCCCTCCTGCGTTCCTCCGGGGTTGTTAAGGGGGGAAATCTTAAATCAGTTTTCTGTTAGTTTTCTAGAGAGTCTCACATAATCAAAAATACTCGTAGAGCACTAGAGCGACTTAAAACGAATAATATTGATTATTCGGAAATTGTTTAACGGTTAAAAGAAAATTACACATGTTGAGACATTCAGTAATTTTCTACATTAATGTGTATATGTATTAGATACATAATTTAATTAGATATGCATTAATTAATTACCAAATCATTTTGAAACATATGTTAACCATGAATGTATTTTATCATTTAGTGTAAATGTAGAAATACATTATACATTTAATTAAATGAATGAATTAATTAAAATATTGATTAATTAATCTATTAAATAAATGTATTTTAAATATATATAAGTATATGTCATTTATGGAAATGACATGTGTTATACATTAAATGGTGACATGTGGCCTTTTTAAATATTAGTGGGATGATATATTTTTCTTCTTTTGTAATTATTTCAAATAATAAATTAATTTTCTCTCTCCTTGGGGCCAATTTTCGTCCAAGGCATAGAAAATGGATTAATTCCTTTTCTTCTTTATAACAACAACAAAGAGAGATCAAAATAGTGAATCCTAAGAAAGTGGAAAATTTGGTGGAATTAAAATCAAAGTTTAAGCTCAAAGATTTGGAAATTTAAGGTAAGTTTCTTAATCCTGTAGTTAGGAAATTATTTATTTTGCTTTGTTGAGAATACATGAGATGTATATTTGATTTTATCTTCTCTTGATTTTGGGTTTTGCTTCTTGGATGCTTGTTGGGATGAATGCATGTATGTGTGATGAAACATTGAGCTTCATAATGGTTATTAGAGTTAAATTTTCTCCAGGAAATTTAAGTTTTTATTCTAGAGTTTCTATGCCACTTTATGGAATCTTAGGATTATTCTTGAGTGTTTTTGGATGTGGTGAGGCTTTAAGAATGTTGAAAAGATTATTCTAATGCTAGATTGAAAGTCAATTTCGTGAAAATTTGATTAATTAGATTTTCTAGGGTTTATGCCTAATGCTAAATTGAGGTTTTTCATTATATGGATACAATTGAGTATATTAAAAGTATACTAATCATTTTAGTAGTGTTTTAGAAACACTTAAATGTGATTTTGAGACTTTTGGACTAAAATGAGTAAAATGCAAAATTTTTATATTTTAGGCTATTTTCGGCAATAGGGTTTTTTTTGGATATTTTCAAATTTGATTTGGGATTCAATATTAAAATAAATAGTTTATTTTAATAGTCTAAATACAATTTTTGAAATTTGAAAAATCTGATTTTTCGCCTTCCGCTAAGCTACCCGGCAAAACTGTAAATACGACAACAAATGGTATCAGAGTGAGTCTGATTCTTAATTCATGAAATGATTCTAGCTTGATATTTGATATGTAATCTAAAACTTATTTTCGTAGATGCATGTTTTCTAAGATTGGATCTAACTAATCTGTTTGAAAGTTTATAGGAAAATTTCCCTTTAATAAGGCTTTAAAGTAATTTGTATTTGTGTATGCTTTTTCCTTGGTCCGCCTTGTCAATATGGATATAAATAAATTTCTATGGCTATATTCAAGAACGTGTCAAAGCTGTGAGAATGTAATCGATAAGAATTTATTTATACCGATTATATTTAGATATAGATAAATTTAATTGAAAATAAAAATCCTGAATGTGCCAAAGCTTTCAGGACTACATGAGTAGTTTAAGTTTATCATTGACAAGTTAAGTCTTGAAAACGCCTCATTGTGAACGTGCCAAAGCTGTCACAACGGGAAACGATCAGGACTGACAAATTATGAGTCATTTTTTGTGATTGACAATACTTTTTGTGATTGACAATGGTTGTCAACTTAATAAATAATATGTAGACAAGAACGTGCCAAAGCAGTGAGCTAAAATATATGTTTGGACAGCAGACACCCAATAAGCTCGAAACTCATCCGGTAATGCCGTTTTTCGTCGTTTTTGCATATTTCAACTCCAAAATAATTTATGACAATTGTTCCAATTCCCAAAACACATCCAATATATTTATAAAACATACGTTTCATCACCAAAAACACAGAATTTCCAGATCTGAGTTGGCAACTAAAAATATCATTTTTCATGCTTTAAATCCAAATTTCTCAACATTAATCATATTAATAATTACACCAACAAAGGTCACCACAAATGAAGAACTCAAGAACAATTCTAGGAGTTGCAAGAGTGGTCATAACACTCTAGAATGGAAACAAGTCATCAAATGACAAAATTGAACTAATATTACAATAATATTATCCAATTTAACTTCACACATGCATTTAGCCTCCAGATCTATCCTCCAAATCAAAAAGCCCCAAAATATAAGAAAGGAATAAACCCTAGAACTATTCTAGATATTCAAGAACAAGAAACAAGCTTTCTGAGTTTAAGATTATTGAAGATTACCTCCAAATCTTGTAATTTCTTTAAATTTTTTTCTTAATTTCTTCAATTTCTTCCTTGATTCTCCAAGAAAATTTGGGAGCTTTTCTTTTGGTAAAGGTTTCGGCCATGGAGGTGAATAATGGAGAAAATAAAATTTTCTCTCTTTAAATATCAAGCTTAAACCGACTTAGGGAGAAAAGAATAAGGGTATTTTGGTCATTTGGTCAATCAATCAAATTAATCAATAATAATAAGCTTTAATTAAATATATGTTTGGTTCAAAGGAGGGGATGAGAGGGGAGGGGAGGGTTTTTAATTAGATATATGTTTGGTTCAAGAAGGGAGGGGAGGGATTTTAAAACTAATTTATTATTTTATCCTTATAACTTGTTATAAATAAAATTAAAACAATATAAGTAGGGATAATTTAGTAATTGCATTTAAAATTTTAATTCATCACTTTCTCTCCCCTCCAAAACCCCCTCACTTTTGGAGGGGGGCTAAAATTGGCTTATGAGGGATTTTGCTCCCCTCCCCTCCCCTTCAAAAAATTGAACCAAACAAACATAATTTAAAATAATCCCTCCCCTCCCCTCCCCTCCCCTCCAAAACCCCCCAACCAAACAGACTCTAAGTTAACAAACTCAATTTGTAAACTTTATGCTTAATAGAATCATGCCACATGTAACTAATAATAATCAAACATATTGCATAAGAATTATGTAATATTGATATAATTTAATTATTTAGATATTTAACATTTAAATAATTAATTAATACGATTATTATTATATATGTATTTTTATTTACATTAAATAACAAATACATATATTAATGGCATGTGTCAAAGTCTCATTTGAAAAATAATTAATATGTATCAAATCAAATCTTGTATCTAATACAAATACACATTAATTATTTGCCCATAATGCATGTATTTTTGTTTAATCGTTTAAACGATTCGAATTAATTAGTTTAATTCACTGAAGTATTATGAATAATCTATATTAATCATAGCGCGTTGTCCAAGTGCTCAACGAGTACACTTCATATTGTGGGACTCTCTAAGTTTAGGTTTATCCGTCACAAAATCCAATTTCGTGTCCATAATTCACCCACTCATGAATTATGATGACCACGAATAATCTCGCTAAACTATGCAAGTTGAGGTCATTGCATACGTATAATCCCTCCGTCACAGGCTATCAATATTATACCGAGGATATAGATACGAAAGTCAAATCCCTAAGGTATAATATAATCAACTTTTAAATTTATGATCTCTAAATAATACTCGGAACTCGCTTCCGAAGTATAACAGGAACATGGATTTACTAGATTGCAAATCTATACATGATATCTATGCCCTGTACACAGGAATGGCAGATTCTATCTGATACTCATAGAATATCAGGAGCTTCAGTCCACACCCAACAAACAGACGGATGTCTGATATAAATAGATCGGTGACGTGACTGCCATCAAAGTGTGGAGGATATCTCATACATCCACAATGATATCTCAAGTCTAATGACAACTATGCTACTCGACTCGAGAATATTCCTATTGACGTTGGTGTATCATATTTTAGGAAATCATCGGTGAGTCGTTCATGTTGGGGTTGGTGCTCAGAGCGCCAATCCGCTCCGTATTTATGTCTGATTCATGAATACTAACAATCATTTTTTCCATAATATTACTTATTTATAGTTGCACCTCTTGTTTTTATATACGTATTCGATCTGATTACGATTAGATTGAAACTAAATGTGGTTTAGTGATATGTATATATTAGACAAAGGCCCGATAATATATAATGCAGTGCACAGTTACAAAGCTAGTTTGTAATTGACATTGAGAAATGTCACTGCTAAATGTATATTATCAAATATTGTTTCTGGTCAAGATTCACTAACACAGGTCGGTTAGTCAAATCCGTTGAGACCAGTACATGTCGTATATCGAGACTTGGTACGATGGTTTATCCCAATAAATCATGAGTCTGGGGAGACTCGTATAAACGTGTAAGTGTTTATAGTGGATAAATACTTAACGAATCACCGAAGATTCTTAATGGATGGTACACCAACGTCAATAAGAATCTTCTCGGGTTGAGTAGAATAGTGGTCATTCGACTTGAGATACCATTGTGGATGTATGAGACATCCTCCACACTTAGATGGAAGTCACGTCACCGATCTATTTAGATCAGACCTCCGCATGTTCGTTGGGTGTGGATCGATCCTCAGGATATCTTGTGTGTGTCAAGATAGGATCCGTCAGTTCTGTGTATAGAGCATAGGTAGTCCATATGTGATTAGCAATCAGTTAAATCTATGGCCATAGTATACTTCGGAAGTGAGTTCCGAATGTTATTTATAGATTGCTAATAGAAACGTCGACGTGATAATACCTATAGAGATTTGACGTTTACATTTATATCTCTGGGATTATCCGGATACCTGTGACGGAGGGATTGTATGTATGCAATGACCTCGACCTGTATGATTCAGCTAGTTTATCTGTGGTCGTCATAATTTACGGGTGGGTAAATTGTGGACACGAAATTGGATTTTGGGATAGATATACCTGAATCTAGAGAGTCTCACTAATGAAATATACTCGTAGAGCACTATGGAAACTTTTATGAATAATGATGATTATTTATAAATCGTTTAAACGTTAAACGAAAGATGCATGCAAACTGGCCGAACCGTCATTTCCTAATTAATGTGTATTTGTATTTAATATATGATATTATTAAATACACATTAATAAATTGTCAAATAAAGGTATTTGACATATATCATTTATATATGTATTTGAGATGTTTAAAGTAAATATAATACATATATTTGAGATATTTGTATTTAATTAATTAATTAATTGTTAAATAATTAATATAATTAAAATATAAATATCTTACCAAATGATAAAGTTAAGAAATGATTATAAGTGTAAATTGTTGACTTTATACTTAAAGGAAAAGGTTGTCAAAATGGTTTTGACTTCTTTATATATTTGATTAAATTGTTTAAAATGAAAATATCTATTTCTTTTATTCTTTTGCCATTTTCGGCCATCACCCTAATTTAAATATAATTGTTATATTTTTGAGTTGTTTTTTTTTTTTACTTTAAAGGAAATCATTAAATGGTTGATGATGGCTTTTACAAGTTGGAAAAGTAAATTAAATAAAATTAAATATCTAGATATTGATTTATTTCTTTCACCAATTTCGGCCAAGGCAAGTTAGGGAAGTATAAATTGTGTCATTCCTTTTTTTTAGGGTTAGAACAAGTTTATTAGACACCAAACATAATACAAAAGTAGTTGAGAGAAAAGCTTGAAGGCTAAAGGAATATGGCTTGGAAAATCATGGTTTTGTAAGTTATTCTTCAAAGTCTTCAACGTGAAAATTATTTCTTACATGATTAGCATCATTTTGTGTTTCTTTGGTGTTGTCTCTCTTCTTATAGTTTGTGTTTAATTTGGTTGTGAACTTTGATGAAAGATTGATGCATGTAAGTAAGCTTGAAATGGTTTCAAAACTTTACTTTTGATTTTTGGAAAATCAAGTTTTCATTCCAGAGTTGGTAAGCCACTCCTTGAATTGTTCTAGAGTTGTTTCAAAGTGGTGAGGCTAGATTGGTGAAGTATTGAATGGATTAAAGTGTTGGATTTTAAAGATTTGTTAAAATTAGACAATTTGGTGATTTTGAAATATTAGGGTTCATAACCCACTCCAAATTTGGGACTTTTCATATATGTGATGCATTATGGTATGTATATGATGCATGTAAATTTTTAGGTTGATTGGATTTAATCTTGGCTTGTTTTTGAACAAAATGACCAAATTGCAAAAAAAATTGAAAATTTGGGGGGCTCCCGGCAATATGTATAAAAATTGGGGATTTGTTGTAAATCTGATTTTGATGTATTGGATATGTTGAAAATCATTTTAGAAGTGATTTTGAATCATCCAAAATTGTATTTGACAATTTTAGGACTAAAATGATTAATTTGTAATGACCAAGAAATTTGATCTCTTGTATAATTTTTCAGAATTTGATAATTGGGTAATTAAATAAATATGTTTATTTAATTGATCTAAGAAAAATTTTGAAATCGGAAAATTTTGATTTTCCGCGTTCCTGCTGTGTTACCGATATTCCGCCATAAAACCCCAACTGTTCAGTGTTTATCAAATAAACACCTACATGTCTATACGAGTCTCCTGAGACTTATGGTTCATTGAGATAAACCATCAGACCAAGTCATGATATACAACATGTACTGGTCTCAACGGATTTTACTTACCTACCCGTGATAGTAAATCTTGACCAGGAACTTTATTTGATAATATACTTCTAGTAGTGATACTTCCCAATGTCAAATACAAACTACTTTGTAACTGCGCACTACAAAATATATTATTAGGTCTTTGTCTAATATATACATATCACTAAACCATATTTATTTTCAATCTAATCGTAATTAGATCGAATATGTATATAAAAGCAAGAAGTACTACCATAATTAAGTAATATTATGGAAAAATGAATTGTTCGTATTCATAAATCGGACATAAATACAATCTGGATTGGCACTCCGAGCACTAACCCTAATAAAAAGGGCCCGAAAATTTTTCGGACTGAGAAATGGATTTGAGGATTGTCCTTGTAGGGAACGCTTTCCCTCACGCAGTGGAGCGGGCTTAGGTACCCAGGATCGACCTCAAAATTTTTTCTGCTCTTCTCATATAAATCCAAAAATTTTGCCAAAAATTCAGATCCGAACAGCCTTGGTATCGTTCAAGCACACAGGATCAAAGTATGCGCATGGTGTCTTGTTTGCATTGAAGTCGAAAGGCCACAAGGACATTGATCATATTCATTCGTGAACAAGTGCTTCTTTATAAACATGGTGATGATCAAATAAAACACCGACATTTAAAGTGCATGTTGCTATTGACCATTTAATTGAAGTTTCTAATTCATTTGATCATATGCGCATATTGCATGATTAGCCACAATTTGCAATTGCCACGCATACAACCAACACTTGACCAAATGTCATTTTATGTGCGCCACTTAAGTATAGCCCAGCAACAGCCACCAGATCATGAACCAGCAACAAGGACCAGTCACGCACGAAACATAGCCACGCATTAGCCTTGTCAGAAGTCACGCACCAGCCTACCAGAAGTTACGCACCATTCTAAAGTTTCTATACCACTTTATGAAATTCTAGAATTATTCTTGAGTATTTTTAGATATGGTGAGATTTTAAGAATATTGGAAAAATTATTCTAATACTAGATTGAAAGTCAATTTAGTGAAAATTTGATTAATTGAATTTTTTAAGGTTTATGCCTAATGCTAAATTGAGGCTTTTCATTCTATGGATGCAATTGGGTATATTAGAAGTACATTAATCATTTTAGTAGTATTTTAGAAACACCTAAATGTGATTTTGAGACTTTTGGACTAAAATGAGTAAAATACAAAAAGTTTATATTTTAGGCTATTTTCGACAATAGGATAATTTGGACATTTTCAAATTTGATTTAGGATTCATTATTAAAATAAATAGTTTATTTTCATAGTCTAAATAAAATTTTTGAAATTTGAAAAATTTAATTTTTCGTCTTCCGCTGCGCTACCCGGCAAAACCGTAAATAAGCCAACAATTTATAGAGAGAAATTTTATAATTGTGACACTACATTATCACATGCATGAAAATATAATACGTATTAAATATTTTCTTAAAGCTCATTTGATATAATTTTTCATATATATATATATATATATATATATATATATATATATATATATATATATATATATATATATATATTTATAAAAATTAGGCTCAGGTTCATGTGAATTTTTTATCGTCCGGATGCAAGTAAAATATTAGTGATTTTTCGTGTAACTGACCTGAGAATGATATATATATATATATATATTATATATATATTTATATATATATATATATATATATTTATATTTATATATATACACATTAGTGTTTTTGCCCGTGCCAACGACACGGTGTTACATAATTTACAAAGAGATTGAGATTTTGTTATTTAATTTATTTATAATGAAATGATTTTATTTTTTAATTAAATAATTTTATTCTTTAATTTGTTTGGTAGTTTTTATTTTCCATTAATAAATGATTTTATTCTTTAATTTATTTGGTAGCTTTCATTTTCCATTTTTATAGAAATTCTATAATGAAAGGATTATTTATTAGCAGCCATTAGATTATAATGAAATGATCTGAGCCGCCAATTAAGCCACATAAAGATAGTCTTTGGATATATTATCTCTCTTAATCATAATCATCTGTTACACTCTTTTTCCTCCCACACCATTGTGCTTTATATATATATATATATATATATATATATATATATATTCTAGATAGTTCATATCGAAAAAAATTACAATCTCTATTTTCAATCGTCCAAAATTTGAACTTTTACTAGTAGAGGATAATAGTTTTTAATTCCGAAAATTAACTCAAATATAACCAAATACCACCAATTCATTAAAAAGATCTTTTCAAAAAAAAAAAACTTTTGACCAATAGAGAAGTTATATTAATTAGGCGCTAAATATAATTTCAAAATTATACTCAAAATATAATCAAATACCACCAAAATATTCCAAAGAACTTTTCAAATCCAAAAAAATACTTTTAACCGATAGAGAAACTATATTAAATATGAGCTAAATATAAGTGTAAATACAAGTGCCAGGGGCCCAGGACCCTCTTTTTCTTGACCAAAAAAACCAATCAAAGATAAGGCGACTCAACTCGAGTGTGAAGCAAATAAAAGAAACTACAATCTAACTTGAAAAGATTTAACTTTAACGATTTATTTTGTTCTACTTATGTATCTTTTTGAGAATGGCCAAATCTGACTTTAAAGATTTAATTTCCATCCAATTTTGGAGCTAATATGGCCCCACAAACTTTATACGTAAATCGAATTTTGGTTAGTGGAATATATCTTAAGTAAGAGATTTAATATTAGGGTCATTTTGTCTCCATCATGGCACCAATTTCTTGTTTTGTCCATACAAATCTGTACACAAAAATGAGACTTTTCTGCAACTTGAATCAGCCACCAATTTCTTGTCACTACAAACATTCTCATCATCCTAGACTTCACATTGGTCTTGCTTGCCTCAATGTATACAACTCACAAGTTACAATCATGGAACTTGTTACAAATTAGAACGCAGTGTGTAAAGTCCATTTTTATAGTGTTAAGTCACATTTAGTTAAAAAAAAAAATTAAATTGACTAGAGAAAGCAATAATTAAACCTGTTGATGGTGATTTTTGTGACTAAGTACTTTGAATAGCACGGTAAGGGCAGAAAGATAATTTCTCATTTCGGGAGGATGGGTAGCTTGACAATATTGACCGTTCCTCGACCAGACACAGTATTCAGACCAAGTCTTCTGGATCTGACCGACCCAAGGATATGATATAGTGCAGATATCAGAGAACGACGACATCAGAACTGACCCCGACCATTATAGCCCTGTAGATCGGGCAAGTCCAATCCTTTCTCCCGGATCAGAAGAATGAACTCGGATATTATGGATCAGGTCGGAAGTAATTGGATTACTCGGTCCAATAGTTTACCGTCCTCATGAAGTCCGATGTAAAACCGGGACTGTTTAGACTTTTCCCTCTGACATGTGCCACCGCGTGAAAGACCTTTACAGGCTGTCTTCATAATTGTTGAGTGTGGCAGTACCCAAAACAGAGTGGTTTAATGGAAGTCAGATGTCAGTTTTCACTTTCGGCAATGGCAGGCTTGCTTTTGGCAGGCCTTTGGGACAGAGAGCGCATCAGTAGTAGGAAATCCATGTGGCTGACGTCATAAAGATATAGGAATAGTATTACTTTTTTCTTAGTATATAAAGGGAGGGTAAACACACTTGTAAGGGTTAGCAAATTTTTTACTCAATAACGACTTGTAAGAAAACACTAAGCAAATAGCTCGGTATCACGCGACCACCCTTGAGAAGAGGTCGGCCGAACTTGATTCAGTTATAAAATCACTATTCTATTTTGTTCCTGTGGACGTAGGTTGGATGAATTCCACCGAACCACGTAAATATTTGTTCTCATTTTCTGCTAAATTTGCATTTGGTCCCCATAAACCAAAAAAATTCACAGTTGGGGGAAGATTGTTCGAGGAATGAGTTTTCGAATTTGTCACTGGAATGAAAATCAGCTGTCAATAGTTGAGCCGTTTGTGGGGAGAGAGCAAAAAGCATTCGACATAGCAAGACAATGGCATGAGATGGGAACCACAGATCGTCAGATCAACGACTGAGTGGATAGAGAGAATGGAAGAAAACATGAGGATGGAAAATGAGACAAACCCAATCTTCATGAAGGCCATGATAAAAAAACTGGAAAAGTTAGAAAAGATGATCGATGAAGAATTGGAGGCTAGTCCAAGCCGGAGGAGAGTTGCGTTGAATACCCGGAAGCCCGAGGAATGCTCATTAGGTGCCAAGTGGGAATGGTCGTATGAAGTGGTGGAGATAGTTAGACTGGGTGCCTATCTATTGGAGCAGTTGGATGGCACCTGACTAAAATAGCATTGGAATGATGAAATGCTGAGGAAGTACTTCCAGTAGCCCATCTCGTTAAGCTGTAGAATGAAATGTAAAAGAGGTGACCAGAAATCACCCACTAAGACTGAGCTGTGGAATGAAATGTAACGCTTAGAGCTGGCAAAATCTGCATGACACCCATTACGAATGAACAAGCTCGTCCTAAAGAAGTTGTGGCAGTTGTTCGACCTGTCGGATCTTCTGTTTCACGGCCAAGATAGCCCTCATGGAACAGTAGGTGAACTAACATACATGGGGCACACAATCAGTTTCCATGAGTGCCACATGCATACTATGAGGTGTCCACCTGGGATGATATAGAGGGAAAAGAAGCTGACGGTAGACATCTCATAAATTAGGGTGCAAGTTTCTAATAGAGACATGCATTGCACAAAGATCCTTTCAGAGTGTTTAGCACAGAGGGACCCTGTTAAATTGATCGAAAACATCAGAATCAAGTTTAGAACGAAAGAATGCGGTTGAACGACCATATAAGAATCAAAATCTTATTGTAAAGCCTCTCTTGAAATGACCCACAAAGAGTTGTAAGAAGGGCAGTAAATCCCATGAATATGAATAAAACTTTTTGTTTTAAATTAAAAACTTGTCCACTTTACTTATTTGTTAATTGAATGGGAAAACCATGTTCAATATTCTAGAGATGTGCTCATTGTCGGGATGAATCAAGGGGTGCTCAGTGTAGACGCTGATTTTCACCTGAGGTCTACAATTGAGATTTCGTGAGGGGGCACTGGCGATCCTGCAAAACAAAGAAAGTAGGGTGAACGGAAGGTCTACCCACCGGTGTGGTGGATGCCGTAGGCACTCCAACGCCCAAGTCAGTAAGTGAACAAATGAAGTAGTAGATGAGAGGTCAAGGTTAGATGCTACCTTGAACTCCGTAGGATGCCGTGAGGGAAGTAGGTAGGAGGAGTAGTGAGCTTGAGGATGTCCTAAAGCTGTGAATAGGAGAGCTAGAAGTTGAATCTCTCCTCCTCTTGGAGCCTTGTTCCCTATATATACATGCTCTAGTAACGAGTGTCTTTATTGCCATTTGATTGCTCGTCCGTTGGGTCATAATAACGGTCGACTTCATTAGATGCAATTACTGCATTTTACCCGTTTTGTAGGCTGGAACGGATGGGTTATGAATGGTGTTTATGAACTTGGGCGTTACGTGGGCTGACCTTTGAATGGTCATTCGGTTACGGGTGTTGAAACTCGTTGGGCCTGGGCCTATATTATGCCTTTGGGGTTTGGTTAGGGGGTTTCGAGGGCGCATCCAGTAGTGGTCCTGGAGAAAAAGGTCGAATTTGCCCTAAGACCAAATTTGGCCCGTACAGTTTGTCCCATACTCTCTAAGTCAAAGAGTCATTGGCTTGGAGAGTACTTGACGTGTGTGTCGCTTGGGACGAGGCCATAGTATGTAGGTGTACTTGAGCGTTGATGCTGCTTATTAATTGAACCAAACAAATGCCAAGTTATGAACTTGACTCCTTATGATCCATCATGGATGTGTCTAGTCGAAAGAGCTAGACAAAGGTCAGGATCATGAACTTGACTCTACAAGAGCCATTGGGGAAGTACCCAGTTGACTGAACCAGATAAAGGTCAGGATATATGTCATACAATATGTGTAGTATATGTCTACAACTTGACTCGACATGAGTCCATGGGGGATGTCCCCGGTTAACTAGACTTGATGAGGCTAGGAATATATAGGTCATACGACATGTGTAGTCCATGTCTACAACTTGACTCGACATGACATGTGTAGTCCATGTCTACAACTTGACTCGACATGAGTCCATGGGGGATGTCCCCGGTCAACTAGACTTGATGAGGCTAGGAATATATATAGGTCATACGACATGTGTAGTCTCTGTCTACAACTTGACTCGACATGAGTCTATGGGGGATGTCCCCGGTCGACTGAACCAGATGAAAGTTCAGGATATAAGTCATACGACATGTGTAGTCCATGTCTACAACTTGACTCGACATGAGTCCATGGGGGATGTCCCCGGTCGACTGGAGCAAAAGGTCGAAATTGCCCTAAGACCAAATTTGGCCCGTACACTCAGTATCTGGGAAGGACACCAAGCCTGCGGCACGCCAATCCAATGTGTCATTATCAAACCCCCGGTTGGAAGTGTTCCGACCCAGATATTTTCACTTTTGAGGATCCAGAATGCATCAAGGGATGAAGTGCATGTGGGAAAATTGCAAACCCCTCACGGCACGCCAATCCTGGGCGTCATTATCAAATCCCCGATGCCGGAGCGTTACTACCTCATGACTCGCATTTTTGAGGAATAGCTCTGGAAAGTCGAACCCATGGAGGTTTCTACCCTTGCGAGTTATCTGGCCGATCCCGTTGAGAACCACTAGGCACACGCATGTGGATGGCCGAATGGCCTCCATGACCTTTGTGACCTCGAGTAACCCGGACGTAGGGAGGTTTCTACCCCTTTGAGTTGGCTGGAAAGTCCCGTTGAGAATCATCAGGTGCACAGCGCGGGGAAGGCCCCAGTGCCTCCATGAATTTTGCAGCCTTAAAGGATGGTAAACATGGGGAGGTTTCTTCCTTGTGGATAGTGTGCCTAACCGCCTCGGATCAACAGAAGCATAACATGAGGAGGTTTCTTCCCCCATAACGTTTGTAGATTCCAAAACCTCTTAGCATAGACCCCGATTCATGGCATTGGCCGCTCCCCAATCCGTAGCCTGGTTAACCGGGACACTGAATTGTAAGGTTCAAAATTATTATTTAGGAAGGCACCAGGCATGACGCTAGCTCGGGGCACCCAAGTTATCCTTTAGAGTCTGTGTGGAGTATGTGCTGAGTCACCTCCACTGTACTAACCTTGTCATTTTTTCACTTTTTTTTGTGGATGCCAGGTAGAGGGACGCATGTCCAGGATCCGCAGAGTATCAGAGGTCGAAAATCTTCTCTCACGGATGTCCCATTTATTCCACTAGCTCGGGGCTGCATTCGTTCTACCGAGGCCATTTATTCCACTGGCTCAGGGCTGCATTCGTTCCACCGAGGCCATTTATTCCACTGGCTCAGGGCTGCATTCATTCCTCAAAAGCCATTTATTCATCGGTATTGGGTCGGAGCTTCTCCCTCATGGAATTGGTCTGGGAATGTAATATTCCCTCAGAGTCAAGTATTTTGCAAGCTCGGGATCGGGTTACGTCCCACCGAGTGGATTATCTTTGCCATGAGGCCGGAGTATCTCCCCCATGGCCAGATCTCAATTGGTCCAGAGAGGTAAAATTCCATCGAAGCCAAGTATTTTGCAAGCTCGGGGTCGGGTTGTGTCCCATCGAGTTGATTATCTTTGCCATAGGGTCGAAACGTCTCCCCCATGGCCAGATTTTAATTGGTCGGGCTTGGAATTTCTTTTCTTGATCAGGTGTTGGAGAACGAGTTACCAAGTCAAAAATGGAAATTTAACTAAGTGTTGAAAGTAATAAGTAAAGCATTCATCGAGATATAAGAAAAAAAGAGGAAGTGTGTATATTTTTACAGAAGAAAAATAAATTGTTTGATACAAAGGGCCCCTTTGGGTCACACTCATTCCTCAGTTTGTGTAGGGGAAATCTGTTCAGCCTGATCAGGCTCGGAAGGTAAAACCTCTGGCTTCGACACAGTAGATGGGACCTCGGTCTCAGTTTGATCGGCAGAAGGGGCTTCGACTTCTTCTGCAGGTATTCCAGACTCGGGAGCAGGGACCTCATGGTGAGCCTCTTCAGGAATTGGGGATTTAGGCACAGCAGATATGGGTCCGAGGTCTTGAATTCGCAACGGATGAGACATGAGTAAGGAAAATACCTCGTCCTCTGAAAGTTCACCCTTGCAGTATTTGATGGCAATGTGGACATGCCCTATATCCAACCCGGGAAATAACATCAGGATGATCTCCATACAATCTTCAATCCCATTGACCTTGGCTTTCTCTAGGTCCGCCTCCAGCTTGGCCTTTTTATTTTTCAGGTCATCACGGGCATGATCCATCTCCTT
Source organism: Zanthoxylum bungeanum (assembly GCA_019454045.1). NCBI lineage: Eukaryota > Viridiplantae > Streptophyta > Magnoliopsida > Sapindales > Rutaceae > Zanthoxylum > Zanthoxylum bungeanum. Next base: position 17,796 of record SKCR01033093.1, on the reverse strand, counting down.
AATTGTCGCTTTGACTTTGGAGTTTGAGCTGGAATTTTCCCACCTCAAATGTTTGACCTCTTCCTCCGTATCATCCATCTTTCTCTTTGCTGTCGCCTTTTTCAGCCTTCGGATCTCTTCTTCTTTTATGGCCAGTTTGGCCTCCCACTCTATCATCTGAGAGTGGAGACTCTGCACTTGGACTCCCTCGGATAGTAAGCTCATCAACAGGTCTTTGTTCCGGGCCATTATGTAACTCATATGCAGAAGAAAAGGAAAGGTTTAGAATTCACTAAGTAAAAGCGAAGTATGGAAACGGAAAAAAATGGCATTTACCTTAAAATTGTGGGTGCAGAATTGAGAGATCAGCTCATCGGGGGATATATCCTCATACTTTGGAATTTATTCAGGGGAGATCACTTCGGCCAAGAAGTTGATGGCCGGTACTATGTGGGCCACTGCATCCTGGACCTTTTTGTTAAAGTCATCCACCCCAATACCATTCTCATCTTCTCGGTCCCGGAGAGGACCTCTATTGTTTTCTTCTCTTTCCGAGTCTTCGCCTTCTTAGTGGCAGGTTCTTCTTCCTCGAGCTCGGCTACTTCCTCGTTGAGTAGACGACGATGTTTGCTCGAAGGTCTGGATAAGGCGGGGGATGGTTGGATTATTGGGCTCAGAGCAGCCAGTGAAAGAATGGGCTGAGGAGGTGCCACCAGATGAGCGAGTAGTTTAGCTTTTCCCTTAGCCTCAAGAGGAATCGGAGTGGTCAATCATCGTTGAGAACTTCCAGTTTCCCCATGGCCAACCTTTTTGACCAAGCTCTTGATCCCCCCTTGACATCACCTGACTTTGTCATCCCTGCTAAATACAAGACATAAAACATGGTCAGTCTCCGAGCATAAGAAACCACAATCAGATTTAAGTTAATTATGAGAAATTTGTTAGTAGGTCAGGTGATGACTACCTAATCGTCCTAGAACCTGTGAGGGGTGTATAAGGGATTCGGGTTGGGCGCAGCGGAAACTTGGGTCGGGTTGAAATTATATTTCAAATTTTTTTCAAAATAGTGAGTAGATTATTCAATATCTAATATGAATAATCTATTCGGATTTCACCTAAACCCAAAAATTACTCATGTGAATGATCCAATCAGATGAAGTAATAATCCGACCACAAAATGCCCTTTGTCTGACCATATCAAGTCATGGCCGACCACATGTAGTCATGATCCGACCAAACCATGTCCGACCAGACGAGGTCCGACCATATTATATCCGACCAGTCGAGGTCCGACCACATCATGTCCGACCAGACGAGGTCCGACCAGACGAGCTCCGACCAGACCATGTCCGACCAGACGAGGTCCGACCAGACGAGGTCCGACAGACGAGTATTTTACATGCATCATATACAAATCCAAATACTCAACATAAATGAAAACCCAAAAGGTGGTACAAGGTCAGAAACTTGAAACCAACACTTAAATCAAGTTTCTAAAACACCATTACTGTCAAGCCTCACCACAATGAAACAACTATAAGAACAATTCTAGGTCATTTAAGAGTGGGTCAATAACTCTAGAATGACAACTAGTTTCTTAAACCATCAATAGAATGCTTATTAACTCATTAGTAACATTCTATGATCTTTATACATGCTCAACCCTCTCCAAAAACTTCCATTCTCCAAAAACACATAGAATAAAGAATAAGAAAAAACATAAGAACATCACAAGATGAAGACCAGAACAAGATGAACATTTTTCTCTCTATTAGCAAGTTGGAAATACTTACTATATTCCAAGCTTTTCCTTGTTTTTGCTTTTCTTTCTCTCAAGCTTCTATGTCTTCTTTCAATGGAGTTTTAGGTAAAGTGTGAAAAAGTTATTAAACCCTAAATGAAACAAAACAATATATACTTGTGTATTTTTGCCCTTGGCCGAAAATTGCTAAGGTAATTTACAAGATATTTTGTTTTCATTTCATTTGAATTTCAATATGCAACTTGTTAAAATGATCATTACACTTTAATGATATTTTCAACCAAGTCAACAATTTCAACTTAGCCATTAAAACAAATATCATAACTTTAAAATATATGTACTTTAATTAATTTAATCATTTGACAATTAAATAATCAATTAATTAAATAAATACAAATATATTAAATATATGTATAATACTTACATTAAATATTAAATACATATATTCATTTATGATATTAGTCAATTATCTCATTTTGACAATTAATTAATGTGTATTTGAATTAATCAAGTATTAAATGCAAATACACAAAAATTAAAGAAATGACTATCGGGTCCCATCACATGTATTTTGCGTTTAACCTTTAAACAACTTTATAAATAATCAATATTATTTATATAAGTTTCCCTAGTGCTCTACGAGTATATTTCATTAGTGAGACTCAATAGATTCAGGCATATCAGCCACGAAATCCAATTTCGTGTCCATAATTTATCCACCCGTAAATTATGACGACCACGGATAAACTCGCTAAATCATACAGGTCGAGGTCATGGCAAATGTATAATTCCTCTGTCACATGTATCCGGATAAATCCCAAAGAAATAGATGTAAACGTCAAATCTCTATAGGGATTATCCAGTCGACAATTCTATTAGCAATCTCTAAAAGAATGTTTAGAACTGGCTTCTAAACTGTACCACGGGCCCATGGTTTTATCTGATTGCTAATCATATGGACTACCTATGCTCTGATACACAGAACTGAAGGATCCTATCTTGATACACATAGGACACCCTGAGGATCTATCTACACCCAACGAACAGGCGGAGGTCTGATCTAAATAGATCAGTGACGTGACTGCCATCTAAGTGTATAAGATGTCTCATGTGCCCACAAGGGTATCTCAAGTCTAAGAATCACAAGCGCTACTCAACCCGAGAAGATTCTTTTTAACGTTGGTGTACCATCCATTAAGAATTTTCGGTGTGTCGTTCAGTGTTTATCCACTATAGACACCTACACGTCTATACTAGTCTCCAAGACTTATGGTTTATTGAGAAACCATTGGAATCATATATTCCAGTATACGACATGTATCAGCCTCAACGGGTTTTTACTGACCAAGTATTGTAAACCTTGACCAGGAACTGTTTGAGAATGACAATGTCATGATACTACTCAATGTCAGTTGCGACGCTTTTGCAACAGTACCGTGACTAGTCATTCTAAGGTCGTTACGTCTTTACCATATTAAAAGATACATTATATTATAGAAACTGCATATATTATTCATAATAATAAAGATTTACATTAGTATTCATAAATAAATATAACCGGGAATTGGCGCTCTGAGCACCAACCCCAACAAAATCTCCCATTTGCTTTAGTGCTAATAACGATTGTATCTAATACCCATAGACTCCACATGTTTATCATACAACTTCGGAGGTATGGCTTTCGTCAGCGGGTCTGCTACATTATCTTCACTCGGTACCTTGCACACGATAATATACCCTCGCGACACAATCTCTCGAATGATGTGGTACTTGCGTTCCACATGCTTCGACTTCTTATGCGCCATTGGTTCCTTTGCTTGCTCAATGGCTCCAGTATTATCACAGTATAACGGAATCGCATTCTCGATACTTGGGACAACTCCCAATTCTGTGATAAAGTTCTTTATCCACACAGCCTCTTTTACAGCTTCAGAAGCTGTAATATATTCTGCCTCAGTGGTGGAATCTGCTGTTGATCCCTGTTTGGAACTCTTCCAACAAACTGCACCTCCGTTAAGGGTAAATACGAATCCAGATGTAGACTTTCTATTATCGGGATCTGATTGGAAATCGGAATCCATATACCCATTAACTTGCAGTTCGTTTCCTCTATAAATTATTAGCTTATCCTTAGTACCTTTAAGATACTTGAGGATATGTTTAATGGCCATCCAATGGTCATTACCTGGATTGGACTGATATCGACTAGTTACGCTAACAGCAAAACTGATATCAGGCCTCGTACATAACATGGCATACATTATGCTACCCAAACACGAAGCATAAGGTTGGTTAGACATCCTAACCTTCTCATCTTCTTTGAAAGATGAATCTCATGTCTGAACGGTATATTTACTGTCTTACAGTTACCAAAATTATACTGTTCCAAGATCTTATCTATGTACGTTGATTGGGATAACCCAATCAGTCTCCTTTGTCTATCTCTATAGAGTTTTATCCCTAAAACATAGGAAGCTTCTCCCAGGTCCTTCATGGAGAAATTTTTACAGAGGTATGCTTTGACGCTTTGTAACATACCTAAATCATTCCCAATGATTAGAATGTCATCAACATATAGGACTAAAAATACGACCATGCTCCTACTGGCCTTCTGATACATACATGATTCTTCAGAATTCTTGAGAAAACCAGACGATCTAATAATCTCGTCGAATCTAAGATTCCAGCTTCGTGAAGCTTGTTTAAGTCCATAAATGGACTTCTTAAGCTTACATACCATCCCCGAGTTTTCGCTGGATGCAAAACCTTCCGGCTGTTCCATATAGATTTCTTCATCAACAAATCCATTTAGAAAAGTCGTTTTGACATCCATTTGCCAAATCTCGTAGTCATGATATGCAGCTATAGAAAGCAAAATCCGAATAGACTTGAGCATTACTACTGGTGAAAAGGTTTCATCGTAGTCGACGCCAGGTCGATATGGGTAACCTTTTGCTACCAGTCGGGCCTTGTAAGTTTCAACCTTACCGTCAGGCCCGCGCTTCTGTTTGTAAACCCATTTACAACTGATATGAACAATTCCTTTGGGAAGCGGAACCAAGTCCTAAACTTGATTCTCAAGCATTGAGTCTATCTCGGATTTCATGGCACTTTGCCATTTCACGGAGTCGATGTCCAACATCGATTCTCTATAGGTGAAATGATCTGTCTCTTCAACTAAGAGAACATCCAGACTCTTTTCTTATATCAAATACAAGCGTTCATGAGGTCTAGATACCCTTTCGGACCTACGGAGTGTGTGTGTTGAAGGTCTCTCATATACTTGAACTTCAGGTTCCTCCGTTGGTTTGTTGTTTTCAGGTTGGACTTCATCAAGCTCAACCTGTCTATGATTACCACCTTCTGACAAAAATTCTACTTCTAGAAATTTTGCGAAGTGAGCCACAAACACATTTCGATGCTCGGTATCATAGAACAGATATCCCCTCGTATTCGAAGGATATCCGGCAAACCTAAACTTTTGCCCTTGAGGCGGAAGCTTATCTTACTGAGTTACCCTGACATAGGCAGGACAACCCCAAACCTTAATGTAATTAAGATTTGGTCTTCTATTGAACCATATCTGATACGGAGTCGTAGGAACAGCTTTTGAAGGAATCTTATTCAAAAGATGTGCAGCTGTTAAAAGAGAGTAGCCCCATAAATAATAGGGCAAATCTGTGAAACACAACATTGACCGGACCATATCCAATAAAGTCTGATTTCTCCTCTCAGACACTCCATTGTGCTGTGGAGTACCTGGAGGAGTATATTGAGTGAGAATCTCATTCTCCTTCATATAATCCATGAACTCACCACTCACATATTCGCCGCCTCGATCAGATCGAAGGCATTTAATATATTGACCAGTTTGTTTTTCTACTTCATTTCAGAACTCTTTGAACTTTTCAAAGGTTTTCGATTTATGTCGCATCAAATAGACATAATCGTACCGTGACAGATCATCGGTAAAGGTAACGAAGTACGAATAACCACCGTGAGTAGTTTGACTTAGTGGACCACATACATCAGAATGTACGAGTTCCAGTAAGTTAGTGGCGTGGTGTCCAACACCAGAAAATGGGGCTTTGGTCATCTTACTCTGAATACAGGATTCACAAGTTGGATAGGGTTCAATGGAAAGATCTAGTATCAAACCATTCCTAACCAATTGGGTAAGGCGTTTAACGCCCATGTGTCCCAGCTGCATATGCCAAAGTTCAGTATTATTAATTACAGGTAAACTACGTTTACTAACTCCAGTATTTAAAATATCTTTTGAAGTTTGCAATGTATAATGACCATGCTGGTTTGGAAAACAAAGGATCTGAATATTACTTTTATCATATAAATACAAAGAACTGTTCTTAATATTAATACGATAACCTTATGTATCTAATACAAAAAGAGATATAATATTAGGTACACTTCCAGGTACAAAATGATAGTCATATAAAAAAAGTGTCCCATTCGGCATTGAGATCTCGCATACTCCCACTGCAACTGCATCCAAAGAGTCTCCACTCCCGAATCGCAACTGCATCTCTCCAGGCTTCAGTCTTCTACTTTCCTTCAGCACCTGCAACGAATTACAAATGTGAATGGGACAAGAAGAATCTAAAATCCAGCTGGATGTAACGACTTCACAAGCCAAAGATAAATCAATAACTGGAAAAATAAATGTACCTGATGTAGATGCTCTCTCCCTCCTCAGCTGGGCGATGTAATCAGGATAGTTCATTTTCCAGTGCCCGACTTTGCCGCAGTGGTGGCATTTGTCTTCAGAAGCCCTCTTGGGCTTAGCTATCTTTGCCCGTGGTTGAGGACCGAAACCCTTCTTCTTCTTCCATTTCTTCTTCTTTCCCTTTGACCATGTCTGGGAAGAAGCAGAGAGAGAAGTAGGTCTCAGAGGGCGAGTCGGTACTCCCTTCTTGAGGTCCTCTTCCGCCGTGAGCAACATCCTATGCAGCTCTTGGTAGGTACAGATAATCTCGTTCATGTTGAAATACATCACAAACTGGCGATAAGAAGCTGGGAGAGAACCAAGAATGACACTCCTACCGAGAATGTCATTTAGAATGAGATCATGTTGCCTCAGTTGATCAATCAAATCTATCATCTGAAGAACATGTGGGCTAACAGCTTGCCCCTCATCTAATCGCGCATGGAACAGTTCCATTGCGACCTTGTGAACAATCACTTGTTCTTGGTTCTCAAATGACTGTCTCAATCGAGTCATCATTGCATAGGCATCTGACATGCCATAATACTGTTTCTTGAGTCCCGGTGAAAGCGAACTTAAGATGTATGACTTAAATTTTAAGTCATCATCCTTCTAAGCTTGGAAGACTTCGCGTTCTTCCGGAGTAGCGTCCTCTGCCATAGCAAGCGGCAGTGGACCCTCAAGAACATATCCCAATTTATCGGAATCGAGGACAATCCTCAAATCCAATTCCCAATCTGCAAAGTTATCAGCGCCTTTGAGTTTGTTCGCATCAAGCATACGCGCAAACTGATTAGTGGATGGTGTCGCCATCACAAATTTATCATATAGATCACGAAAAACGGCTAGCAGAAATTAAGCAGTTTCATATAATATCAAAACCATAAACTAGATCATGGATTTTTAATCTAAAAATGCCCCTCCCACTAAATCATGCAATACTGTAATCCCCAAACAGAATACAAAGATTTAATAATTAAATTAAATACAAATAGTGAAAAGTGAAAAGTGGATTCCGTGAATATATTTCAGCTCACAGCAGAGGCACAGTCTCGCCTACGTATATTCATCAGGTAGACAACTCATTTGTCAATTATTCACTAATGACTCATGGGTTTCCGGTCCTGGTCGTTTCTCGTTGTCGCTGCTAAGGCAGGCCCACAAGGAGACATACCAAGGTTAAACTCGTCAATGATAAACTCAAGTTACTTGCGTAACCCTGACAGCTAGGGCACGTTCATGATTCCGTTTCCGCTTGATTTTATCTAGTATCTAATATACATCCAGTATAAATAAATCTCTATCGGCTACACCCTCACAACAGAGGCACGGTCTCGGATGTATTCACAGAGAAATATTCATAAACCGTATTGACAAGACGGACCATATAACATGAATCAAATACATAATTACATTTAAACCTTATTAATTAGGGATTTTCCGCTAAGTGTCATACACCCTAAATCTAACCAAATTAGATTATAATAAGCATGTATAAAGTCAAGAAAACATGATTAAATATTGATTTAATTAAGGCTAATCATTTTAGGGGGCCTAGAATCAGACTCGCTCTGATACCATTTTGTAAGGGATTCGGGTCGGGCGCATCGGAAACTTGGGTCGGGTTGAAATCATATTCAAAAACTTTTTCAAAATACTGAGTAGCTTATTCAATATCTAATATCAATAATCTATTCGGATTTCACCTAAACCCAAAAATTACTCATATGAATGATCAAATCAGATGAAGTAATAATCCGACCACAAAAGGCCCTTTGTCTGACCACATCAAGTCATGGCCGACCACATGTAGTCATGATCCGATCAGACCATGTCCGATCAGACGAGGTCCGACCATATTATATTCGACCAGACGAGGTCCGACCACATCATGTCCGACCAGACGAGGTCCGACCACATTATGTCCGACCAGACGAGGTCCGACCCCATTATGTCCGACCAGACGAGGTCCGACAGACGAGTATTTTACATGCATCATATACAAATCCAAATACTCAACATAAATGAAAACCCAAAAGGTGGTACAAGGTCAGAAACTTGAAACCAACACTTAAATCAAGTTTCTAAAACACCATTACAATCAAGCCTCACCACAATGAAACAACTATAAGAACAATTCTAGGTCATTTAAGAGTGGGTCAATAACTCTAGAATAGCAACTAGTTTCTTAAACCATCAATAGAATGTTTATTAACTCATTAGTAACATTCTATGATCTTTATACATGCTCAACCCTCTCCAAAAACTTCCATTCTCCTAAAAAACATAGAATAAGAATAAGAAAAACATAATAACATCACAAGATGAAGACCACAACAAGAGGAACATTTTCTCTCTAATGGCAAGTTGGAAATACTTATTAAATTCCAAGATTTTCTTTGTTTTTGCTTTTCTTTCTCTCAAGCTTCTATGTCTTCTTTCAATGGAGTTTTAGGTAAAGTGTGAAAAAGTTATTAAACCCTAAATGAAACAAAACAATATATACTTGTGTATTTTTTCCCTTGGCCGAAAATTGTTAAGGTAATTTACAAGATATTTTGTTTTCATTTCATTTGAATTTCAATATGCAACTTGTTAAAATGATCATTACACTTTAATGTTATTTTCAACCAAGTCAACAATTTCAACTTAGCCAATAAAACAAATACCATAACTTTAAAATATATGTACTTTAATTAAATTAATCATTTAACAATTAAATAATCAATTAATTAAATAAATACAAATATATTAAATATATGTATAATATTTACATTAAATATTAAATACATATATTCATTTATGATATTAGTCAAATATCTCATTTTGACAATTAATTAATGTGTATTTGAATTAATCAAGTATTGAATGCAAATACAAAAAAATTAAGGAAATGACTATCGGGTCTCATCACATGTATTTTGCGTTTAACCTTTAAACGACTTTATAAATAATCTATATTATTTATATAAGTTGCCCTAGTGATCTACGAGTATATTTCATTAGTGAGACTCTCTAGATTCAGGCATATCCATCACGAAATCCAATTTCCTGTCCATAATTTATCCACCCGTAAATTATGACGACCACAGATAAACTCACTAAATCATACAGGTCGAGGTCATGGCAAATGTATAATTCCTCCGTCACAAGTATCCGGATAAATCCCATAGATATAGATGTAAACGTCAAATCTCTATATGGATTATCCAGTCGATTATTCTATTAGCAATCTCTAAAAGAATGTTTAGAACTGGCTTCTAAACTATACCACGGGCCCATGGTTTTATCTGATTCTAATCATATGGACTACCTATGCTCTGATACACAGAACTGACGGATCCTATCTTGATACACATAGGACACCCTGAGGATCTATCTACACCCAACGAACAGGCGGAGGTCTGATCTAAATAGATCGGTGACGTGACTGCCATCTAAGTGTAGAAGATGTCTCATGTGCCCACAATGGTATCTCAAGTCTAAGAATCACAAGTGCTACTCAACCCGAGAAGATTCTTATTGACGTTGGTGTACAATCCATTAAGAATCTTTGGTGATTCGTTCAGTGTTTATCCGCTATAGACACCTAAACGTCTATACTAGTCTCCAAGACTTATGGTTCATTGAGAAACCATTGGAATCATATATTCCAGTATACGACATGTACCGGTCTCAACAGGTTTACTTTACTGACCAAGTAGTGTAAACCTTGACCAGGAACTGTCTGAGAATTACAACGTCATGATACTACTCAATGTCAGTTGTGACGCTTTTGCAACAGTACCGTGACTAGTCATTCTAAGGTCATTACGTCTTTACCATATTAAAATATACATTATATTATAGAAACTGCATATATTATTCATAATAATAAAGTTTTACAGTAGTATTCATAAATAAATACACCTGGAATTGGCGCTCTGAGCACCAACCCCAACATGGTGTATTCCGGATGGGGCCCGATTCTACAAAGTCGACATCATTGACGATATTCTTCCAGAAGCAGGAAAAACTCTGAGTTTTCTTAATCCTGCCCCGGACCTCATGGATGACTTTTGGAGGATCCCTTCAGCAGGCTGAAAAGGTTTGGGAAGTTAGTATCTATTAATGAAATTTATAGAAAACTAAGGGATCAGGTCTTCACCTCCACCCGTGAAGACGTCTGGGACGTCTATCTCTTCAGCAGCTGTTGACCGAGAATGACCTCAGTCGCCCATGGCCCAGAACCAGAGATCCTTGGTGATAAGAGTGTACGTTGGAAACCGTGGTGTGTTTTTCGGGTTCCTTTCAGTTTGTACAATCTTTGTAGCTCTTCAAAGGTCGGTTATCACTGGCCCAGTCTATGTCATATCACATGGAGGTCGGTCCTTATCCTCCAACTATTCAGATTCAGCTGGAATGGAGCGACTTCCATCGAGGCAAGCATCCTCGCGAAGTATGGCTGAATAGGCAGTAGCATACCACATTCGATGAAGGATGAAAGGAGAGACATAGAGCCAGACTTGAGCCGGTTTGCAAACTCACCAAGGTCTGGGACCTCATGCCGATGGCGGAGTACGCTCAAAGCATCTTCTGTGATGGTTGAAGGGCAGTTCATGTACAGGAATGACCAGTCTAGTTTGCCCGGTTCATGATTTCTTCGAGGAATTCGGTGGCGGTAGGTGTCGTTCTCTTCCTGAGATGGAGTTGGTGTGGTATCTAATTCTTCTAAGCTGGCCGCCCCCGAGCTGGAGGAAACCTCTTATGCAGGAAGCGTTCGGAGGCTTGGGGGACGAACTGAGGAAGATTCAGCGTTTGACATCCCTAATATGGCAGGGTCTGAGGAGGGCAGTTAGTGATCAGTATGGAAACATCATATACTCAAAGGTTATTCTGGTGACCGAAGACTTAGACCTAAAGCCTATAAACGTCCTAACAATGGCTAAAAATAGTAAGTCTTTTCATAAGCATCGAACCAAACACACACTAAACAGCAAACCCAGAAAGCCTGAAAATCAAACACCCTCACTCACAACCAATCATTCGGCCTAAAAGCATATATGTCCTACATCATCTAACCAACCCGCGAACCATACCACACACTTCCACAACACATTCATAATACAAAATAGAGATACCAACACAACAAACATGATAAGAGCATGAAGAACAAGCAAGAACACGTACATGAGCAATCATATGCAGCAAATAAACATGAAAAGTCTCAGAAATCATATTAAATGAGGTCGTGCAGAAGGCTTCCTTGATTCGAGAAGTTGAATGAAGAGATAGTCTGGTCGGTCTTGAAGTTTGTTGATCGCAGAAAGTGAGGAAGAAATCTTTTGTACTTCGGAAGAACTGGTTTTTGTAAAAGAGGGAAATGTGTGGTGTTTCCCCCCTTTTTATAGGCAGCTTGGGGCATTTTTGGCCGTTAGATCATAGAGAGGGGGCTCGGATGCGTTCCGCTTGTCATTTTCAAATCCCATCTGCTCAAATTCTAATGAAGGACTGATATTAGAAACCCTTCAGTTGCCCCTAAACGGTTAATTATTTTGGTTTTGGCGGGAGGGTGGTGGATGCTTGACAAGTGTCACGGCCGGACTAAACCCTAAAAATGATTTGATGGGCATTTATGAGGTATTGATGGTTTATGGTTTCCAAGGGACGGCTACCAGAAGGGTAAATGGGGTATTTTCTTCAAGTCACGGGCGCCGTTTGGACTAGTGTCAGAGACCTCCATGCCCGAGGCGATGAAGATGACGAGGACGGTCTGATTAATAACTGAGACAGTTTTTTGTGGCTCATAGGGATGAACACCGCCCTGTTGATCAGTATTCCCCTAACTTTATAGTTCCCAGTACCAACTCGTACACTCGTTGAAACTGAGAACTAGGGAACAAATATTGATGGTGATTTTTGTGACCAAGTACTTTGAATAACACAGCAAGGGCATAAAAGGGAATTTCTTCTTTCAGGAGGATGAGTAGCTTGAAGATATTGAACGTTCCTCGACCAGACAAAGTATTCAGACCAGGTCTTCTGGATCTGACTGACCCGAGGATATGATATAGTGCAGATATAAGAGACCGACGACATCAGAACCGACCCCGACCACTATAGCCCGGTAGATCGGGCCAGTCCTATCCTTTCTCCCGGATTAGAAGAATGAGCTCGGATATTATGGATTAGGTCAGAAGTAATTGGATTAGTCAGCACAATAGTTTGTCGTCCTCATGAAGTCCGACGTGTAACCGGGACTGTTTAGACTTTTCCCCCTGACATGTGCCACATCATGAAATATCGTTACAGGTTGTCTTCATAATTGTTGAGTGTGGCAGTACCCAAAACAGAGTGGTTTAATGGAAGTCAGATATCAGTTTTCACTTTCGGCAATGGCATACTAGCTTTCGGGGGGCAGTTGGGACAGAGAGCCCATCAGTAGCAGGAAATTCATGTGGCTGACGTCATAAAGATATGGGAATAATATTACTAATTTTTTAGTATATAAAGGGTGGGTAAATACACTTGTAACGGTTAGCAAAATTTTTACTCAAGCATGACTTGTAAGAAAACACTAAGCAAATAGCTCGGTATCATGCGACCACCCTTGAGAAAATGTCGGCCGAGCTCGATTCAATTATAAAAGCACTATTCTACTTTGTTCACGTGGATGTAGGTTGGATCCATTTCGCCGAACCACATAAATCTGTTGTCGATTATGTGTTTGTTCTCCTTTTCTGTTAAATTTGCATTAGTCCCCATAAACCAAACAAATTCACAGTTGGGTGAAGATTATTCGAAGAACGAGTTTCCGAATTTGTCCCTGAAACGAAAATTAGCCGTCAACAAAACCAAAAGAGGAAAATGATTTTTTTTTAGTTTAGAAATATGCTACATATGGATAAATAGATTAATTGGAATTTATTCAGATACAATAATTTGGGGTTTCTTCAACATTTTTTTTTTTAATTTTGAAAGTCGATTGGGAGTAGATGGACTCTCCATAGAACCCATATTATTGATGAGATTTATCACTATATATTTTAGCAGCTAGACTAGTTTACTCAAAATTCTCGACTATTTCATTTCCTTGTGTGAGCTGTTAAAAAAGGTTAGATATGACTACTTTCCTTTAGAGACCTTTTTTGTCAATCATGTGGCAATTATAATTAATTCAACATTGTTCATTTTATAATGGACACGATTCTTTCCATCTTTGTATTTCATAATTACTATCATTTTTTTTAATCGTTGTCTCACCGTCAAATCACTCATTTCGAATTTAAGTGGAGTAATTAAAACCTCTGACTATCACATGCTCTTACGAGGAACGCACTCCCTGAATTCGAACCCAGGACCTCAAGATGAGATCCTGAACCCTATAACACCAAACCACATCCATTCGAGACGACTATGATACTTGCCATATATAAAAGCTATAATGGTACTGATTTCAGCCATATTTATTTGACTAGAAAAAGATCTTTATAATTAGGATCAATCACTACAAGAAAATGGTAAATTACAGAACGAATATTTGGTTGGTAAAAAATATATTTCGGTCAATATATTAAATTATCGACTGATTACCGAATGAAATATTATATTGGTACTTGTCATGTCGATAAACAAATATCAAATGATTATATTTAGTTGATAATTTTATCGACCTGTTACAGACCAAATATATTTTTTATCGGTATCATTACCGATCGATTACCAACAAAATAAGAAAAATAATTGGTCCGTTAAATATATGAATTTCGGTCGGTGATTACTCAAAATATTAACGATCGAAATTCGGTTGGTAAATATTACTTTACCGACCGAAATAACGGTCGCTTAGTCCTTGAATTTACTAATAAAATATTACTCCATTGGTAAATTTTGCACATTTTTACTGACTGAATATTCAATTGGTAATTATATTATATAATATAATTTTTATTTAATTTTTTCAAATAAATTATATTTTCCAATTAAATTATATTTTATTAATAATTTAATAAATATAAAATAATAAAATTACATTATTATACTATATTACATTAAACAAAATGTACTACACACTATGAGGAGAATGACCATCAGAAGGCAACTGCATCTGCTGCTGCATCAACTGAAGTGCTAGTCAGACTTGTTTTTGCTGCTTTTGCATCTGCTCCTGCTATTTCGACATATGCTCCTGTTATAACTGCATATATTGTCTCAGCATAGTGATATCCTTCTACATTACCGCCTGTGAAGCCGTTACAGTAAAAGATGAGGAATTACCATCGAGTACATACTATGAACTCAGATCGTAGACATGTTTCTTCTTCTCCCTTCCAGCAAACTCAATAAACAATTGGCCCTAATCTATATCGGTTCCCCAGTCTGGAATAGTTGGTCCCAAGCAGCTATACAGTGATCCTCTAAGAAATGTAATTCATATAAGACCGTAATATAGATTTTTTAAAGTTATATAAAAAAATACAACTGAATATAAACATATGTAAAACCTTACATGCACATCCTGAGATCGTTGATCAAAGAACGTGTGTCTGTCATTCTTCTTCTCGTGTGTATGCATGCAGAGCTTAAATACACTGGGCTGACGGCCCAGTTCTTTTTTCTATCCATTGCAAAACAACGTAATAGTAATTAACTTTAAAAAATTAATAAGTTATTCAAAGAAATATTTATTACTTGCAATTTATATACTTACAAGATTGTGATCATGGTCGTAATGCGATCTAGTTCCTCTTGTATATCTGATCATTTCTGTTCATTTGATGGTGAAATATCGTCGGTTACGGGAGGCCACTTCTGAACGTACACGAAAGTCGGGAGATTCCTAGTATTGCTTCAAATTATTCTACTGCGGATCGTCTATGAAACTTCACTTTCTGCTTAATCTTGTTCAACATATCATTGTACAGAACGACCTATTTCTTCTCCTATGCAGTATGCATCATGGCATTAATTGCCTCCTCCACCAAAATTATTTATGCAAAATAATTAAATTAGCTTATAAATATTACATTTGAACTATAAATATTTTAACTAAGTCTGAGGCTGCTCTAAGTTGGGACCAACCCCACTATCATGGGTCTTAATAAATCTACCAAATATATCTACCTAACATAAGGGACTTATATCGGTACCTCTAGCCATATCTGTAAGAATATAATCAGAATAAGATTGCAAAAAATAATTTTAATCAAATTAACTTTCTAGTAACATTAATTTGATTACAATAGTTCATCAAAAAAATCGTTCAACTTTTCCTATCTTAACATTAAATTTAATTAAAGTAAACTTCAAATAAATCATTTGATTTTTTCTTTCATACTAATTCCATATGGCATAAATGATATTTTTTTTCTCCTCCAATTTTATTGGGAGCCTCATAACTTCCAACTGAGAAAAAATGGGATTTAGATGATCTTGAAGTAGTCATTTCCCAGATTACCTTAAACTGCAAAAATATATTTTCAAATTTTTTATTTAATCTACTAAAATTTTGACAAAGTTTCATTTATAACTATGAGAATGCTAAGATTTTGTTTTACACAAAACAAGCACTTTATATAAACCCTACATGTCTATTGCACAACTCGAGCTTCTCCAAACTCTGTTTTAGGCCCAACCACCGATCACATATATTTAACAAAATAAATTTATAATACTCTCATTACTCCAAATACCACCAAAACTCAAGCAATATTCGACCATACTCATGCAAGAAACAAAAGCCATGTACTCATCAATAATTACCACAACATGTGTGATCCAATCTAATATATTGCTGAAAGCATGACAAAGTCCAATACACAAACAACACCTTCATCATCCACTTTTTTTTTTAACAAAAGCCATGTTCTCATCAATAATTAACACAACATGCGTGAATCCAATCTAATATATTGCTTAGAGTATTACAAATTCCAATATACACACAACACCTCTATCATCATTTTTTTTTTTGAATTATTGGAAACCCCACCGTCAAATCACCCCTTCCAGCGTTAAGCGGAGCAGGTAAAACTCCCGACTGTCCCAGACTCTTACAAGAAACGTACTTCTTAGATTCGAACCTAGGACCTCAATGTGAGATCATGAACCCTACACTATCAAACCACACCCCTTGGGGACTCCATCATCCACTAATTAACATCATTTTACTATTTGCAACTCTCGGTCACTCCACACACATATACATGCTCATCACCATCACACAAGACATTTACTTCATGTTTATCATATTACTAATAATATAACGCAACACAAACAATAAGATTTTATCAACACATCAATTCAGCCACAACAAGAATATTATTAAATTTCACCAATTCAACTGCCAAAAATGCCTAAAATATATATATTTTTATTTTCTCCGGGTTTCTCAGTGCCTAAAATTAGGCACTGAGAAACACGAAAAAAATTAAAAAAAAATATTTTCAGGCATTGAGAAACACAATCAAAATAAATAAATAAATAAATAATTAGCATATATAACAATCAATATAAAAAATTAACAAATAAATTTACCAAAATTTTATCGTAGGTGATGATTTCGGCGACAACGAGCGGTTTCTTATGAGCTCCGATGGTCCAATTTAAGTGGTGGTTTTCTGTAACACATCGATGCAGGGAATGAGTGAGAGAGAGACCAAAAAGACTGAATCTTTGAAGAAGAATATGATTATTTATATTGGATTTTTATCGACTGATTACTTCAATCGATAAATGTAAAATTTATCGATGGAAATTCGGTCGGTAAACAAAAAAGAAAGCTTTTATGGAGATAATTAAAAATTTACCGACCGAATAAATAATCAGTTGGTAGTATTTCATTTTTTCTGACTGAATACTTGCACAAACTGCTTCTGTGTTTTCTTCTGGTAGTATCTCTTACCTTCCATGAGTAAAACTCTTCCCTTTTAGCGAAGTCACATATTTACGAGTGGGGACAATCACTTCTATTCAATTCAAAATTTTATTAAAATATCTCTTATTAATTAATGAAAAAAATTTGATTTGTTAATAAAATAATTTTGATTTATTCTCATTAAAATAAAGAATATAAGAAATTATCCCTGTTGACGGTGGATTTTGGTCTCAGGGTAATATGGGAATATCACTCCCGAGGTAATCCTCATTCAATAGTGAATTTGTTTGATTATGGGGGAAACCAAAAGCAAACTTAGCATAAGGTAGATAATGCGCCAATCAAATAAGGAGATTTAACGTGGTTCGGTGAATTTTTATCCAACCTACGTCCACGGACACAAACAGAACTATACTTTTATTGTTGAAACTTGTATCTCTTGTATCTCTCATGCTTTACAAGTTTAATCACAATGAG
>SKCR01033092.1:0-42926 GCA_019454045.1 Zanthoxylum bungeanum | reverse complement strand
ATATCTAGAAACTTGTATATCGTATGCTCTCGCATACATGAATCCATCCCATCTAATATCTCAACAACGTTTGATGTCCTATTAGATCGTGTTCCATCGTAATTGAACCCATGTATGTGTATAGATAACCTTCTCCAATGTGCGGTAATACTTTGTATCAGAATTGGAATAGAAAGGTGAAGGTAATATGTAATTTCGTGCTCGCATGACAATCCATATATTATTTTGAATGAACAGTTTCAAATGCTGGCTAGCTAGTGAGATGCTTCCTCAATGCATTTCAGCTGAGTATAAATTAACTACATTGCCTCTAATGAAATCTGACGCTTTATTTGATTAGAAATCTCCTCATGTAAATATGTATGACGTGGAATGTTCAGAGATTTCTCGAGTGACATTAGAATATCCCCAAACTAAATTCTCAACATCTTGTGTATTTTTTCGAAAGATGTTTGTAGGGGTGATTATGGTATCTCCTAAATATAACTCCAGTCTTGAATGTGCAGACTATGCCCTGTAATTAAAAATTACATTGTGTTTTTCATAAGTAGCACAATAATGAACAAAATTGAAATAGTAAAGCCATAAAGTAACTATACCTTTAGACTTGAATTGCTCCTCAGGTGCATATATATATCAATTCATGCTGAAATAAATCGGTTTCTGTAAGGGTGTAACCATATCTCTCAAAGGTAATTTAGAACACCACTGAATTTTCTAAACTCCTTGCACATCACCTCTCATTTTTACTGGTAAGACCACTGTGTTGATGAATTAATAAGGGAGTGCCACGATAAATAAAAGTGTTTCCACTGTATACTAAACATAGGACTGCAATTCTTAATTACACACTGATTTATATGCCAAATATAAAGAATGTGACATGTCATGGGAAATCATGTTTCAATTTATTTAATGAGCCCCAAATCCCGATCTGAAACAAATATTGATGGCAACGATGTCCATTTCTCAACCATCCATTTCTTTAAGATTGATAATGTCCATGTCAGTTGCTCTGCCCTCTCATTACTAAGATATGCGAACATAAGCGAGTAGGCTCACATTGTGGATGTGATACCAACAACCTCCATAATGGTATCCGATACTCACTGGTCTTGTATATGGTATCAATGATCAACACATATGGAAAATTAACAAATAGCTCTAAGCTTTTAGGATGAACCCAAAGAATATATGTTATTTCGTTGGTGTCTAGATTTGTAAGGTAATCATGAAAATATTGTTTCTAATTAATTGATCCAATACATATTGAATAGAAGTTAGACAATCACATTTAGCTTATTTGTTCGTGAAAACGGTATTATAAATGCTTTTGATTCCCGTAGTATTTGACGAGTCTATTTCCTTTAAAATATTAAGAATTTCATGAGGTGTAATATTGTTGGCCATGTCGAGCATAAATTGTTTCTCTAATGGTTTTAGCCTAGATGGATACTCATGGTCATCAAGATATTCTGCTACTTTATGGTTATGGAAACCACATGTAACCTTTAATCCCCACATAACACCGTCAACAAGATACCTTAGCGATTTGTATTTTCCTCGTCTTTCACACATAAGATGGACTTTAGCAGCTTGCCGCCTTTTAAATTGGAAAATTTTTTAATAACTATCATAATACCATTTTCTAGACCGACTATTTTGCCCAATTTATTATATCTTCTCTACTTTCAAAAATCCATATAAAAAAGATAACGAAGATGTATAAATAACAAATATGCATAATTTCTCTACTTTCAAATTAAATAACGAATATGCTTAATATAATAATAATAATTGTCCAACACCCCGTTGTATTTCCTTGTAAATACTCTTATAAATATTTTATTATGAATAAAATAAGCAGTTTCTATAATATTATATCTCTTTATATGGTAAAGACGTAGTTGACCTTAGAATGATTAGTCTGTTGGACAATTATGACCCATAGCATCACTATTTGTACAGAACATGGTGTTGTTGTACAAATTAACTATGTGACAAAGGAAATTTCTCTTTTATCATTTGTAATTGGATTACCGGGATATATAAATGATAAAAGTCCATAAGATTAGTTCCGGATTAATAAGATATGAGACAATATTAATCCACTAAGGTTTAATTATTAAAATATCCCTAGTCGTAGTATTATCGAGATTGGACATCGATAATGTGGAATAGACTAATATTGCACTTGTGCGTGTTATGGGAGCATGACTGCATAGTTCTCATATATTTGGGTATTGGATACTCATGCAAGTGTAATAGGAGGTTGTGTTTACCGACGGTACGGAAACAGCTTCGCTCTGGATAGACCCATCGAAATTCCATTGGTAGTATGACTATGTGTCTATAAGCGTCCGAATCAGGGTAGGTGTATTTGGTCTTAACCTGAGACTTACATCGCTAATACTTGCGACACTCAATATACTTTGGTTTTGGTCGTCCGGGGCTTTAACAGGTTCTGTGTACGCCTCTTCTAGGTATATTGAGAATCATAGTGTATTGGGTGTGATGTCAAGATTAAAGTATCAATTCAGTCATATGGAGATGATGGGCACGTAGGATACGAAACTAGTACTCTTATGTACTATAGTCATCGGGATAATATGACTAGGTCATGCTTATCCGATTATAGAGACTAGTTACCAGAGATCCGATATATGCTTCGTATGGGGCATACACAATTCCAGTCCCAGGCCTAGCATGTGACATTCGATACTGGATTGCAATACGCAATACTACGTATACTACGCCTGACACATATTACATATTCCTTAAAAGAATATTTCTGGAGAATTGGGTAGGCACGGTGCTTTGCTAGAAGCCAACCATGTCTTGTAAATCGGTAAGAACGTGGTACCAGATACGCACGTATTCGGATATTCTGATGACCGGATTGCCAACATATCCAGGGATCTCATGGGTCGCTTCCCGAAGATTCACCGATGACGTAGGACTTGAACATAATTAATCTGGGATTAATTAAAAGAGAGAAAATTAATCTAAGATTAATTGCGGAGAGATTTTATCTGGGATAAAATACTATTTAAAGAGAGAGAATGATTAATTTGGAATTAATCGATAAAATAATATATTCGATATATTAAACGAAATTAGATTTCGACAAGGAATTAAAATTGGATTTTAATTCGGGCAAACGAATTAGTTTAGAATTAATTCGCGAGCGACGTGAATAGTAATTTTGCTAGGCATAATTATTTAATTAAATTTGATTTAATTACGTCGCAACAGAAAATTCGTTAATTTGGAATTAACGAACCCGAGCCCGTAATGTGTTTGCGGGCCCACTTGGATTTTGAATTAAAGTGGGGCCCACAAGTCACATCGCAAGTCACCTTTTGTGATGGAAGTCACATCAACTTTGTGTGGTGTAATTCAAGTCACTTTTTGAGTGATGAGAGTTGTTGAGAGCAATTAATGTCATTTTCCCTCCAAATGTTTGTTTTGATTTTTGGAAAAGCATATACCAAAACTTTGTGAGACTTTTGGGATTAGGTTTTTAGAAAACAAAACACAACACTCATCTCTCTCTTTCTATCTTCATCATGGCCGAAACTTGGCCTTGTTTTTCCTCTCAATTGCCGTGAGCCTAAGGCTCATTTGCTTCTTGATTTTGCTTCAAAATCAACAATACTAGCACGTTAAAAGAGTCTTACAAAGGTGATAGGGAAACATATCCATGAGTTTGGAATTCAAGGAGACACTTGGAAGCTTTACATACATCAAAGGGGAGCTTGGAGCACAACACAAAGGCTTGGAATTTTTGTTATCTCCTACATCCAAAACCGATCAAAGTGAGTATTTTCCGCATTCTTACTTTGTTGTATTCACATGATTTCTTGCTTTATTGATCTTGGTTTGACCTAGAAAAACCAACATAGTCATGATGCAGTTGTAAAAACGTCGCAACTGTCATTGAGTTGGATCATGACATTGTCATTCTTAGACAGTTCCTGGTCAAGGTTTACACTACTTGGTCAGTAAAGTAAACCCGTTGAGACCGGTACGTGTCGTATACTAGAATATTAGATTCAAATGATTTCTCAATGAACCATGAGTCTTGGAGACTCGTATAGAGGTGTAGGTGTTTATAGCGGATAAACACTGAACGACTCACCGAAGATTCTTAATGGATGATACACCAACGTCAATAACAATCTTCCCAGGTTGAGTAGCATTTGTGATTCTTCGACTTGAGATACCACTGTAGGCACATGAGATATCTTCCACACTTAGATGGCAGTCACGTCACCGATATATTTAGATCAGACCTCCGCTTGTTCATTGGGTATGGACAGATCCTCAGGGTGTCATGTGTGTGTCAAGATAGGATCTGTCAGTTCTGTGTACAGAGCATATGTAGTCCATATATGATTAGTAATTAGATAAAAATCATGGGCTGTGGTACACTTTAGAAGTGAGTTCTAAGTGTTCTTTTAAAAATTGCTATAGAGACATCGACATGATTGTCCCTATAGAGATTTGATGTTTACATCTATAGCTCTGGGATATATCCGGATACCTGTGACGGAGGAATTAAACATATTCCATGACCTCGACATGTATGATTCAGCGAGTTTATCTGTGGTCGTCATAATTTACGAGTGGGTAAATTATGGACACAAAATTAGATTTCGGGACGGATATGTCTGAATCTAGAGAGTCTCACTAGTGACATATACTCGTAGAGCACTATGGCAACTATTATGAATAATACTGATTATTTATATGTCGATTAAAGGTTAAACGAAAAATACATGCATTGAGACCTATTGGTCATTTCCTAATTAATGTGCATTTGTATTTAATGATAGATTTTATTAAATACACATTAATAAATGTCAAATTCTGATATTTGACATATATCATAAAATATATATGTATTTGGATATTTAAAGTAAATATAATACATATATTTAAAATATTTATATTTAAATAATTATTTAATTGTTAAATAATTAAAGTAATTAAAAATATAAATATCTTTAGTTATGATATTTTTGGAGATGACTTTAGTTGCTTTATTTGACTTGTTATAAATCATTAAATGAAATAATGATCATTTACACAAGTTGATTAAATGAATTAATGAAAAAAAAAATATCTAGAATTTATTATGCTTCTAAAATTCGGCCAATGCATTTTTTGGGGGGAGTATAAATTGTTTTGTTTCTTTTTCATTCATTTAGGTTAAGCCACAAATATTACAAAGTGAGTTTTGAGAGAAAAAGTTTGGAGATAAAAAGAAAAGCTTGAAAAACTTGGATTTTCGTAAGTTTTTCGTAAACCTTTTCAATTAGAAAATTATTTCTATGATACTAGGCTTCCACATATGTTGCTTAGTTTCTTCTCTACTCTTTAAGTTTGTAATTAGTTGGTTGGAAACATGTTTGAAAGATTCTTGCATGTTTGTTTAACAAAGAAAGCATGAAATTAGTTCATTAGCTCTCTTTTGATTATTTGATAATTCATGTTGCCATTCTTGTAATGACCCCAAGTATTTTAGTTCGGCTAGGTGCGCATGGGATTTTCTTTTCCAAGTTAGTTATAATTTCCGGGATCGATTTAGGGATAACGAACACCTACTTAATTTTAAGCCTAATTCTCCTTGTTTTGTTGCTATGCCTAAAAATTTGGTAAAGGCCCAACAAAAAAAATAAATAATAAATAATGTCCCAGGCTTCTCTAGAACTTTATTAAGCAATTGGTGAGGGATTTAAAAAGAAATTTTTTTTTAATCTTTTCTTGTTTGGTCGTGGGTTGGAAGAAGAGAGAGAGGCAATTGAGTTTGCATTTTCATGGTAATTTTCTTAAGCTAAACAAGGTAATCCATTCAAGCTAAACCAAGAAGAAAAAAAAAATGGGGTCAAAGGGCATTATTAGGGAAAAAGAAGATTGAATTAAGGTAAGCAATAAATGACCCAAACCTTGATGTTTTGAGTTGTAATGGCTTGATGATGGTAGTATGTTGTTGATTAGTAGTCATGTGTTTATTGATGATTATTTGATTGGGAAGCCCATGCTTAGGTGAATTTTAGTTATCACATTATAGTTGGACATTTAGTAAGAATGATGAGATTTTAGTGGAGATGAGATGATTAGGAGTGTGATATGATGGTTAGGATATGTTGAAATTTTTATGTTGAAATGAAATGAGAATTGGGGATAACCATGGAAGAGAAACAAAAATCTGGTCCTGGAAACAGCGTCGCGCCAAGCTTTGCGTCACGATGCAAACGAGGGGGTAGAGCTTGGGTTTATTTAACAAGGCATCGTAGTGACACAACTGGCCGGCGTCGCGACGCGCACCCAAAAACCAGAATTTGTATTTTAGTCATTTGCGTTTTAAATTTTTACTTGTTTAATACTTCAAGGGATATAAGACAATCTAAGGAACCCGAATCTAGATTAAAGTATTTAGGCACAACACTTAGGATGAGATGATTCAACTAGGATAAGATATTTAATTTAATTTGAACTATATTTTATAACTTATGATTCTAACCCAGTTTATTACACATAGATACTCATCAGTAGCCGCGTTCTCCCCCAGCGACGTGAATGAGACTTGACCAAACTTCAAATCTGTGAGTGGATAGTTTTTCTTTCAAAGTTGATTTGTATTCACTTGTTATTGATTCAAATTTATTATAAATATTTAGGGTGTTAGCCTTATTGATTATCAGGTATTTCTTATGCAAGTAAGTTTAGAAAAAATTTAAAGTTTTAAAAGCATAAGTTTTATGTTGTTTTTCGAGGCATGGGGGAAAAACCCCACCTCGGCTCTAACTTATGTAATTAACGGACAGAGAATGTGTGCACACGTAGTTCAAGGCTAGGGGGACAACGATACGTAACCGCCCTAGACCCTAGTTTCAGGGTCAGATAGTAGCATAGATTAGCAATACCGACTCTAGTCCAGTGGCTTCGGGGACGGCGATACGTAATGCCCCAAGACCATTAGTTAGGCGTATGGGGGGACAGTGATACGTAACGCCCCCATGCATAAGGTTTTCCACAATATCAGACATTTTCATAGGAAGTTTTTAGAAAAGGTTTTCTCCAGCTTAAAAGAAAAGAATCAGTTTTCAAACAAAGTTTTCCAAACCAATGCGTCAGGTTTACCACAGTATCAGATATTTTCACAGGAAGATTTCAGAAAAGGTTTTCTCCAGATTAAAAGAAAAGAATCAGTTTTCAAATAAAGTTTTCAGAAGCATCTTAAGAATAAATGATTTTACTCAAATGTACTGATTCGGTTTCTTGTTTCTGTAGCACCACTCACTGAGATCCTCAAGACTCACTGTTGGGTTTCTAGGTTATCCCAAGATCAAATTAAGATATGAAAACATGTGAATACATCAAAGTAAAGTTGCGGAATACTCATTTTGATCGGCTTTTGTGATGCGAGTACCAACAAAACTTTTCTTCCTCCATGGAAGCTCTCGGCCTTGCCTAAATTTTGTGCTCCAAGTTTCGGTCAACCCTCCATTGTGTGCTCCAAGCTCCAAGCTTTGTAAATGGTGATTCCATGCTCATGAATGGGTTTCCCTATCACCTTTGTAAGACCCCTTTGGTATGCTAGCACTTGGAAATTTTGCCACAAATTTCCCTTAGTCTTCTTGCATCTCTCGGCTTGGCAAGAAATTTGAGAGAGAAATGGCCCTTGGCCGAATGAGAGAGGAGAAGGAGAGAAGAAAATGTGTTGTGTATTTGATTTTCAAAAAATCAAATACCAAAATCCCATTTTTCCAAAAAAGGTACAAGGCTTTAAAGCCTTTCAACTATTCCCATCAACCAAGTGACAAGCATCTCATCACTCAAAGTTGATGTGACTTGCATCACTTGAATGACTAATGATATGATGCGTGATGTGACTTGTGGGCCCCACTTGATTCGAAATGCGAGTGGGCCCGCAAACACTCCCGGGCTTGGGTTCGTTAATTCCGAATTAACAAATTTTCCGTTGCGACGTAATTAAATCAAATTTAATTAAATAATTATGCCTAGCAAAATTACTATTCACGTCGCTAATGAATTAATTCTAAATTAACTCGTTCGCCCGAATTAAAATCCAATTTTAATTCCGCGTCGAAATCTAATTTCGTTTAATATATCGAATATATTATTTTATCGATTAATTCCAAATTAATCGTTCTCTCTCTTTTAATAATATTTTATCCCAGATAAATAAAATATCTCGTAATTAATCCCAGATTAATTTTCTCTCTCTTATAATTAATCCCATATTAATAATGTGCGAGTCATACGTCATCGGTGAATCTTCGGGAAGCGACCCATGAGATCCCCCGATATGTTGGCAGTAAATTGGTCGTCGAACTATCCGAACACGTACGTACCTAGTACTACGTTTTTACCAATTACAAGACATGGTTGGCTTCTAGCAAAACACCGTGCCTACCCAATTCAATTCTCTAGAAAATTCTTAAAGGAATATGTAATCTATATCAGGCGTAGTATACACAGTATTGCGTATTGCGATCCAGTATCAGATGTCACGTGCTAGGCCTGGGGCTGGAATTGTGTCTGCCCCGTACGACGAACATGTCGGATCTCTGGTAACTAGTCTCTATAATCGGATAATCATGACCTAGTGATATTATCCCGATGACTGCAGTACATAAGATTACCAGTTCTGTATCCTACGTGACCATCATCTTCAATATGACTGAAGTGATACTTCCATCTTGACATCACACCCAATACACTACGATTCTCAATATACCCAGAATAGGCGTACACAGAAGCGGTTAAAGCCATGGACGACCAAAACCAAAGTATATTAATTGTCTCAAGTATTAGCGGTGTAAGTCTCAGGTTAAGACCAAATACACCTACCCTGATTCGGACTTCCATAGACACATAGTCATACTACCAATGGAATTCCGAGGGGTCTATCCAGAGCGAAGCTATTTCCGTACCATCGGTAAAACAACCTCCTATTACACTTGTATGAGCATCCAATACCCAAATATATGAGAACTATGACGTTATGCTCCCATAACACGCACAAGTGCAATACTAGCATATTCCGCATTATCGATGTCCAATCTCGATAATACTCCGACTATGGATGTTTTAATGATTAAACCTTCATGGATTGATACTGTCTCATATCTTATCAATCCGGAACTAATCATATGGACTTTTATCATTTATATATCCCGGTAATCTAATTACAAATGATAAAAGAGCAATTTCCTTTGTCACATAGTTATTTGTACAACAACACAATGTTCTGTACAAATAGTGATGCTAAGGTCATTATTGTCCAACAATCTCCCACTTGGCCTATATCCAATCACTCAAGTGTCCTACACTTGAACTATGTACGGTTCGCTCAAACTTCTACTAAGAAAATGCTTTCGTCAGCGGATTTGCAAAGTCATCATCTGATGCGATTTATTCGATCATCACATCGCCATGATGTATGATCCGAACGAATCAGATGAACAGTTGAAGTATATACATGGATCGTTGATGAGACCATTAATTCTTTAGCCTATGTTGTAGCCTAGCTTAGCTGCTAACAGAACTATTTCTAATCCAATTAGGATTATTTAAGATCCAAAGTGCTTCTATTGCTGCCTCAGCTGCAGCAATATTCCGCTTTTGTTGTTTATACGGCAACAGTATCTTGCTTGGAAGATTTCCAGCTCACTGTTCCGTTATTCAAACTATATAGTACCCTTATTAAGACTTATAGTCGTTATAATAGGTTAGGAACTTGCAACGGTGAACCCAGTCACTTCAAGTTCTCCTCCTCCATAGCTTAAGAAAGCATCCTTAGATCATCTAAGATACTTAAGGATGTTCTTAACATCAATCCAGTGACTATCACTTGGATTGGCCTGATTGTGACTCCATATGCTCAAAGTATATGAGACACCAGGTCGCGTACATTTATTTCAATGTACGAGTTCTTGGAGAGTGCCAACAACTTTTAGATCTATCTCAGTAGATCTTTATTCCGAGAATAAAGGTTGTCTCTCCCAAGTATTCTCCGGAGAATTTTTCACGAATGCTAAGCTTTCACCAATCGTATTATGGGAATATCATTTCCAAGAAATGATATATCATCATTTTATAGGACAATCATTGTCAGTGCGCTCCCACTAACTTCTTTATATACACAAGAATTATTATCGTTTTGAATTAAATCATATACCATTATGATTACATCAAAACTATAGTTCCAAGAACTATGGATCGAATTAACTTGCTTCAATCATCAAAATTCATGCTTTAATTCCAATTTTCACCAAGATTAATCTAATTAATCAAACACCAAAGAAGTCCCACCACACATGAACAAGTATAGAACAATTCTAGGCTATTTAGAGTGGATCAACAACTATAGAATAGCAACCATCAACAATTGATAAAATTTGGAAACTAATTACACTAATTACTTCCAAATCTACTTCACACATGCCCTACCACTTCCAATTCAACCACCACAACCAAAAGCCTCAAATTTAGCAAGTAAAGGAAAACCCTAGATCTATTCTAGGAATCACAAGAACAAGAAACAAAGTTTTCAAGTTCAAGAGTATAAAGAATTACCTTAATTCTTCTTTTTCCTAAGCTTTATTTCTTGTTTTTCTTCACCTTTGGCTTGATTCTTCATTCAAAATGAAAAAACCCATTTTCATGAGTGGCTCACGGCAGTAGCTTGGAAGAATGAAGATGATCAAAACAATTTTTTAACTTATTTCCTAAAGTGGCGTGAAAGTGGAGTATAAGGGCATTATTGTCCTTTCAATTTTTTTTAATCAAATTAAAATACCAATTTCACTTTATGTAATCCAATCCAATTTGAACACATTTAGTTCAATTAATTCATGCCATAATGACCAATTATAAATCACCATTTGTCATAACAATTATGACAAAATAGGATAAGGCTTGAAAAAATCAATTATTTAATTATTTATCTATTAAATAATTAAACAATTAATTTACACACACATATGTATTTATTTACATTAAATAACAAATACATATATTTATGGCATGTTTCAAAATCTCATTTGATGAATAATTAATGTGTATCTAATCGTATTATGTATCAAATACAAATACACAATAATTATTAGCGGACAAAATCCCTTAATTGCATGTGTTATCGTTTAACGGTTTAACGATCCGGATTAACTCATTTAATCCGGTGAAGTATTATGAATAATCCGTATTATTCATATCGAGTTGCCCAAGTGCTCAACGAGTACACTTCATATTGTGAGACTCTCTAAGTTTAGGTTTATCCGTCATGAAATCTAATTTCGTGTCCATAATCCACCCACTCATGGATTATGACGACCACAGATAATCTCGCTAAACTATACAAGTCGAGGTCATATATACGTATAATCCCTCTGTCACAGGCTATCCGTATTATACCTGGGATATAGATGAGAACGTCAAATCTGTTCGGTATAATACAGTCGACTTTCAATTTACGATATCTAAATAACACTCGAAACTGATTTTCGAAGTTATACCACGGCCATGGATTTACTAGATCGTAAACACGTGAGGATGCCTATGCCCTGTACACAGGACTGACAGATCATGTCTTGATACGCACAGGATATCATGAGCATCAGTCCACACCCAACGGACAGGCGGAGGTCTGATCATGATTAGATCGTTGATGTGACTGCCATCAAAGTGTGGAGGATAACTCATATATCCACAGTGGTATCTCAAGTCAAAGGACCATTATGCTCGCTCAACTCGAGAAGGTTCCTATTGACGTTGGTGTACCATCTATTAGGAAACTTTCGATGAGTCGTTCAGTGTCTTATCAAATAAACACCTACATGTCTATACGAGTCTCCCAAGACTCATGGTTCACTGGGATAAACCATCGGAATAAGTCACGATATACGACATGTACTAGTCTCAGCGGATTTTACTAACCGACCCGTGTTAGCAAATCTTGACCCGGAACTTTATTTAAGGATATACAACTAATAGTGTGTTCCCAATGTCAATTACAAACTACGTTGTAACTGCGCACTATACTGTAAATCCTAGGGTCTTTGTCTAATATACACGTATCACTGAACCGGATTCAGTTTCGATCTAATCGTAATCAGATATCTAATCTCAATTAGATCGAATAACCGTATAAAAGATAAGGGTGCTACCGTTAAATTAGTAATATTATGGAAAATACAATTGCTCGTATTTATGAATCTGACATAAATATGATCTGGATTGGCACTCGAAGCACCAACCCTAACAATTTATCCCACTTGCTCTAGAGCCAATCCATGATATCATATACACATCTCAATGTGTATCGCATACTCATGGCCATCAAGAGCTCACCAGCACTCAAGAGGTAGGCATCAACAAGTAAGGCTGCTGTAAAAATCGAGTCTGTCCAACAAACCCAACCATTTTCCTTAGCTAGCATCATTCATATTTTGTAGAATCCAAATTCCACATCAATATAACTCAGACGATATATCAGTATTGTGCTATAACTACTAAGTTGTCTATGTATTTAGAGATCATATCCAAATACTTTGAGACCACCGCAAACACTATACTAATATGAAGACTTCTAATCTATGAGGTCACTATGCAACTTCATAAGTCAATACTTAATAAGTTCCAACTGATTCCACTAGTTTAGTAGGATCAACAATGACACTCTCACTGTATCTTTTCTGACTTTATATGACATAGACCATCTAATGTCATAATTAGGATAAAAACTAATCTAACCTTATGGTTGCTGACTAAATTCTCCATAAAATATAAACTCGTTCTTAATATCTCAAAGATCACAAAGAACATGTTTCAAGATCCATCATATGGTCTGCAGCGTATCAAAATAACTCGTAATGATTATGATTAAATTGATATCTTTAATCGCATATAATATAATATTCATTACGCCATCATCATATGATGCATAAGATTAACTAAACATTCCAATCAATCTATCTTTCGACAAAGGAATCATCATTTACGAAAGATGAATACTATATACATAAAAGACACATTAACTGTCAAACAGTTATACTAACTGTCATAGACATAGTCTCGATGTGTCCTTTATTAGATCATATATAATATGCGACTAATGCGAGTTTCTCATAAGTCTCTTAGTTTTATATCATATACAGAAATTTATATCAAATATATCAGAGACTACTCCCACTACTACCACGGAGAAAAGAATACTTAGGATATATAATATTAGAAAGAAATTTGTAAGCTCCCACTGACCCTACTGACAAATACATATTCTCTATACTTCGATAAAACCAGACAATCTGACTGATATCAAAATCAGAGAACACGAATTTCCAGAAAACTTATCTGAGTCTACAATAGGCTCCATAAGCTAGTATATCAAACTGTGATCTTAGCAGAATACAAACTCCAGGGCCATTCTAAAATGAACTCTTCAAACAAAGAAATCACGATGGATCCCTTATTCAAAGAAATCACTAAAGAACGCCACTTTGCATTCTTTAGTCAAAATACAATTTAATATCAACATTAACCAACAGATCCTCAATTGTCCAATCAGTGCGACAAAAGACAAGCTTCCTCAGAATCTAGAATAGACTACTAAGTATAACATTTCTCACTGTCATACTATAAAGGTCAAACCTTTATCAAGCTCACTGCGCTTTTACTGCGCAAATAATTTACACATTTTATGAACTATTCATAACGGAAGCCTAATCAAGTTCTAAACTTGATCGTAGTAAGCTATGAACAATCTTAAATCCATGGTTCAATGGTAATTTTTGAAATCGATATCAAATATCGCTCCCACTATAAGTTATAGGATAATTTTCTTCAATAAGAAAATATCAGAAATCATTAAGTATCAAATACTTTGTAAATGATTCTGACTTCCTATTAAACTTATACGGCATTTTTCTAAAGGTCTTTTCATCTTATTAATTATGTAGTTCTGTCATAGTTTATCACTCTCTTATTTGACTTCACTAAGTCAAGTCTTTTCTACAATCGTCAACATCCAATGTCAACCACCAAGTAACAAAACAATTTCATTACTCGGGATCGTAGAAAAGATATTCTATCAATAGAATACAATATTCTATTAAATAGAATAAATGATAAACCTATCACTCATACCTCAGAGGCATAAGTATTTTCAATTATATAACCATTATACAAAAGAAAGTTTCGAATCTCAAACTTTTCAAGATTCGAATTTTCTACTATACACATCATATATGTGATTGTAGAAACAAATGGAACCTTAATTAAATAGACGAATTAGCGTTACTGGAGCATAACCCCAAGAGTATTGAAAAACAATTCGGCAACACTCAATATCAACGAATCAAATCATATAAGATTGATTACTCCCACTGACCAATTCCATCAAAATGGAATCGCGGAAGTTTAATATTGAGTAAGAATCAAATTCATTAAATAACCTTAGAACTAATTACCTTCAATTCATGTGTTTGATCAAATCAAACATCTTCGAACAATTCAAAGACACGCAATGAATTTCTAAAGATACTATTTTCAATACTACAGATAGAATATCTTTGAACTATTCAGAATATTCTATCCAAGTTTCATTAGAAACATATTGACAGTTCTTGAACAATTCAAGACGTTCAACATGTTCTCTATTACAAACACGTAACTAAGTCATGAAAATTCATCAACTGAGTTACAAAGCAAAGAAAACTATCCGTGGAAATTTCTAATTCATTAAACTACATACTTCCAAAGTATAAGTTTAATAAATCTGTGGTCCAATGACAATCATCAGTTAAATGAGATTTAATCACTTCCTGAATACAATATTCATTAAACGGATAAGGATATGTGGTGTGATCTCATATCAGACCATATTTTACCATACGAAACAAGCATCTGATGCTTTTACGATAAAATCTCATAAAGCATAGTTCTAAGTTATTTATTCTATCAGATATTTTCTTAATGCTTATCTTTCATTAATGACACTACTAGTCACTTTAAAATATGTAACAACTGTTTATACAGAACAAGTAACTATCCAATAGTCAGAAGTTCTGATATCAAATATCAAAACAGTTATTAAATATTATTTTAAATAACTAGACGGGAGATCTGGTATCCAATACCTATAATTGTCGTATTGTGAGAATCGATATTCTCTATACACAACTATACGCATCTCCTTTCTTAAGCTTTATAATTTGCGTTCAATTACTCACAACAATTGCAAATGATTGATTAGCAAACTGTGTCAGACACTTGACTTCTAAAAGTCGATAAAGCCAAGAAACGTCATTAAAAGATAAACAAATACTAAATGAGTTTTCTTAATGCCAGTCAAGAATCTCGAGACATGAACTAATTCGTGTCAATTCTTGGTGCATAAGAAACAGTTCTAACTAGATTAATATCCTAAAGCATATATGTATTTAGATTACCTAATCATGACTTAGAAACTAAGTCACAAACCATCTCAATTTTCAAGAAAATCGGAGCAATAGTTCCCGATGATTTCGCTAATCTAACAATATCTAAGTCTACTGTCTTTCTAGAACCTATTCTACAATTTCGCAACCAAAAGTAAAGTCAGAAATCCTATATATTCAAGTAATATACTATGCAGTGGATTATAAATGTAAATCTATATAAACGATATAGAATGAAAGGAAAACAAAGCAGAATTTTCCAAAATATTACACACTGCTTAAGTTATGGATTTTTAACCCAGCAGTGTCTCCCACTACTTTACGTAATACCGTAATC
This sequence comes from Zanthoxylum bungeanum, assembly GCA_019454045.1. Lineage (NCBI taxonomy): Eukaryota > Viridiplantae > Streptophyta > Magnoliopsida > Sapindales > Rutaceae > Zanthoxylum > Zanthoxylum bungeanum. The sequence goes on along the minus strand of SKCR01033092.1, from coordinate 27,119 downwards.
CCCAACGGACAACGGGAATTCAATAATTAAATCGAATTCCATAGTGAGAGTAGGATCCTATGAATATATTTCGACTCACAACTTTGACACGTTCTCGCCTACGTATATTCATTAGGTAGATAACTCTTGTCAATCACTCACCAGTGACTCATGGTTTCGGTCCTGACCGTTTCTCACTGTGACAGCTTTGGCACGTTCACAGGGAGGCGTATCAAGGCTACACTTGTCAATGACAAACTCAAGCTACCAGTGTAGTCCTGACAGCTTTGGCACGTTCATGATTTCCACTTTCACTTGAATTTTTCTCTTATCATATAAGTTCTACCAGCGTAAATGAACTACCATCAACCATAACTGCATAGCTTTGGCACGATACAGCTACAGCATCAGGAAATCATTTACATCCGTATTGACAAGGCGGACCATGAAATATGTATCCAATACACGTTACTTTGTAGCCATATTTAAACGCGTGGATTTTCCTATGGAAGTTTTAATCTACATCCATTGACGAATTTTAATCTAAATAATTTTCTAAACATTTCAATTCTACCTAAGAAAATATGACTCAATTTAACTATTAAATTTCGTTACATTTTCCGTTAGAGTAAAACTGAAAAGTAAAGAAACATACCTAGATTACATGCATGTGCGAACAATAAATTGGATTAAATATCATATATCAAGCATGAATAATGTAATGGATGAAGCATTATACCTGCTCTGATACCATTTTTGTTGGGGTTTTGGGCGATGGGCGCAACGGAAGCGCGGGTCCGGACGAAATCGTATTTTAAAACTTTTCAAAATACCAAATTAATTATTCAATATCTAATATGAATAATTTATTCATATTTCACCTAAGTCTATTTATTTAATATCAAATATCAACATAAATATAGTGAAAACTCGCGAAACGTTTACGAAAACCGTTTTTCCCCGCAAAATTACCTAAAACACGTTTTGACCAAACCGACTACCTGACACTTATGGAAACTACCCAAGTCAGCTCCAATAGTGTCGAGGCAGTTCATAGGCTGCCCAAACAGTGAAGGACTCACGGTTTGGACAGTCGTCACCCGATTGGCTCAAAATCCACCCACGATAACTCCGTTTTTGGCCGTTTTCACTTATTTCAAGTCGAAAATACTTTCCGGAAATTGTGCCAATTCCCAAAACACATCCAAAACATTAGTAGGACATCAAAAACATCCCATAATTTCCAGTTTGGGCAGATCTGATCTGTAGACCGAAATTCATCAAAATTCATGCTTTAATTCCAATTTTCACCAAGATTAATCTAATTAATCCAACACCAAAGAAGTCCCACCACTTATGAACAACTCTAGAACAATTCTAGGATATTTAGAGTGGATCAACAACTCTAGAATAGAAACCATCAACAATTGATAAAATTTGGAAACTAATTACACTAATTACTTCCAAATCTACTTCACACATGCCCTACCACTTCCAATTCAACCACCACAACCAAAAGCCCCAAATTTAGCAAGTAAAGGAAAACCCTAGATCTATTCTAGGAATCACAAGAACAAGAAACAAAGTTTTCAAGTTCAAGAGTATAAAGATTACCTTAATTCTTCTTTTTCCTAAGCTTTATTTCTTGTTTTTCTTCACATTTGGCTTGATTCTTCATTCAAAATGAAAAAAAAAAAACCCATTTTCATGAGTGGCTCATAGGGTGGGCAAAAAAACCCAGACCAGTCCAGTCCGATCCGGTCCAATCCAATCCAGTCCAGTCCGGATTTATTGGGCTTTAATGTTATAATTTTATGAAAAAGTCTGGATTTGGTTCTTAAAAATAAAGCCCATCAATATGAGGGCTGGACTTGGATTTTCTAAAAGAAGCCCTAATCCTTTGTTTTTTTTAATCTTACTATCTCTTCCCTCGCACTAAAATATGTAACCCTAACCAAGTCTCTCTCGCTGTTGTGTCTTTCTCGCTACGCTGCTGCATCCAAGTCCACAAAATTCCAGCGGTCGGTCGGTCATATAAGCCTTCCACCGGTGGCCACCTTCAGCTTCTGTGACCTGCGTATGTCTCGATTTCCATTTCCCTCCATGGTTTTTCTTCTGCGAGGCATTGTGTCACCATGTGTGATGTTCTGTTGCTTCCTTCTTTCTCTCTGGTTGATGATTCACACAATGGAAATAATGTTTGAATTTTGAGGATCATACAATGCTTGCCATTGGATTTGTATTCTCAAAAGGATGAAGTCAAATTAATCACATATTTTCAAATTTTGTATTCATGAATTTCATATTACTTTTTTATGACGATATTATCTTTGCAATTGTTGGGTTATTGCGTAGATTCAATGTAAATAAAATCACGATATTATCTATGGTGTTTTTAAGTTCCGAAATTAGCAATTTATAAATTTTATTTAGCAGCGTTGGGTCATTTTAGTAGTGAGTTTTCAAATTCTCCCATTTTTATGTATAAAATTGTAATGGATACATATATGATACATGATTCTTAAAGTGGCTAATGATTATTCATTAATGTAGGTTATAAATCATAATGTCAAACATGGAAAAAAATACAGTTACTCAATCAAATTCTCTTGGCATCGAGGATGTCCAGGAAGACATTCAAGAGGTGGAAGTAGAACAAGGAAACAAAAGAAAGGGAGATGTATTACAAAGTTCGAGTAACAAGAGATCAAGAACAACCTCATGTTGTTGGGATCACTTCACAAAGATAACCGTTCATGGAGAAACAAGGGCAAAATGCATTCATTGTGGTCATGATTTGAAGGCTGGGTCAGGAACATCCCACTTGAATAGACACATGAAGGCATGTTTATCCGATACTCAAAAGAAAGCGGATGGTGAAATGTGTGGTGATGAAGTTCAATCTTTTGATCCAATTATTGCTCGTCAAAAAGTTACAATATTGATTGTAAAGCATGAGCTTTCGCTTAGGTTTGTGGAGTATGATGCGTTTAGGGATATGATAAGTTACTGCAACCCATTGGTGAAAAATATGTGCAGGAATACTTTAAAGAGTGAGCTTTTTAAGTTGTATAATTCTGAAAAGGCTAAAACCATGGATGTATTGGAGATTAATGACAGTAGGGTGGCAATTACTACAGACTTGTGGACTGCTAGTAATCAAAAGAAAGGTTACATGGTTGTTACGGGGCATTTCGTTGATAACTCTTGGCGTTTACAAAGTCGAATCTTAAGGTACATTTTCTATATTCATTATTGTTTCAAGAATTTTATATTCACTTTCAACTTTGGCATTATCAGCTATATACAATTATATGTTTTAATATATGAATATATCATTTATATAATTATATAGGTTTGCATATGTGCCAACCCCACACAATGCTGAGTGTCTTTCCCAAGTATTAGTAAAGTGTATGTTGGATTGGAATGTGGATAGAAAATTATCTACGGTTACTTTGGATAATTGTTCTACCAATAATGCATTGATTAATAGGTTGAAGGGAAAGATTTCGGCTGAATCATTAATATTTAATGGTAAATATCTTCATATGAGGTGTGCAGCTCATATTTTGAACCTAATTGTGAAGGATGGGATGAAAATAATTGAAGACGGGATAGAAAAGATTAGAGAGAGTGTGTCTTATTGGAGTGCATCACCAAAGAGGGTGGAAACTTTTGAGATATGTGCAAGACAATTGCATATTATGTGTGTGAAAAAGTTGGCACTTGATTGTCCAACTAGATGGAATTCTACATATTTTATGCTTGATGTTGCATTAAAGTATAGAAATGTATTTTCTCGACTACAACAGCTTGAGCCACAGTATAAGTGTTTACCTTCTTGCGATGAATGGGAGTTGGCAGAAAAGATGTTAGATTATTTGAGTCCATTTTATTTGATAACGGAGATGTTTTCGGGTACGACCTACCTCACGGATAATATATTTTCCCCATTAGTTTGTAAAATGAGGATGTCATTAACGGAGTGGCAAATGTCTTCTATTCTCGAGGTTAAGTTAATGGTTGAGAGTATGATTGAGAAATTTGAAAAATATTGGCTAGAGATTCATGGGGTATTGGTGATGGCTGTTATTCTTGACCCAAGGTTCAAGATGTTGATGATTGATTTCTATTTTTCAAAGATTTATGGTGTTGATTTTGTCGAGCAGATGAAGAGAGTTTTTAATATTTGTGATGAATATTTACTTATTACGAGGGTAAGTCTATTGTTGTGAGACGTGAGGTAGTTAGTGGATCTTCTTCAACGTTGTTCATTCTCATCAAACTCAAAGTCGAAGTGTTCTTTTGGATTTCCGAGTTTGATTCATTTGCAAGTCAAAATACGCAATCTAAAATATCTAAGTCCGACCTTGAGAGGTACTTAGAAGAGCCTATAGTTGAAAGAACTGCAGACTTTGATGTTTTAACTTGGTGGAAGATGAACAAAAGCAAATATCCTGTTTTGGCTAAGATTGCTAAGGATATCTTAGCCATACCTGTGACGACTGTTGCCTCAGAATCAGCTTTTAGTATTGGGGGTAGATGCTTGAGTCCACATCGTAGCAGACTTCATCCTGACACATTGGAAGCGATCATGTGCACTCAACATTGGTTATGGGCTACTGATCGAGGTATAAAAAATTTTTTTTAAAAAATTTATAAATATAAATATATATATATATATATTAATACTTTGTTTTTTATTAGGTGGAATTCCTGAGGAAGAAATTTTTACTGGAGAGGAATTGCAGGGCGAAGACGAAGGCCCACAAGAATTAGAGTAGAATTTATTTCTTGCAAAATTATGGGTTATGAAATTTTATTTTTATTAGTTTTGTAGTATTTTTATTATTTTAAATATTAAAAGTGTCTAATTGTTGAATGGTGAAAAAATAGAATATCAAAATTTAAAATTTAAAATTAAAATTTAAAATTTAAAATTTAAAATTATTGTATTGTATGTAATATAATTAATTATTTGAAAATCTTTGGATTTGGGCCAAGTCCAGCCTAGCCTAAGCCCATGTGGGCTTAAGTCCAGCCCAGTCCAGATCAAAATGGACTTGGGCTTTTAAGACTTGGACTTCAAAAAAAATTAGGACTTGGATATGGACTTCACAAAATCCAGTCAAATCCATCCAAATGCCCACCCTAGTGGCTCACGGCAGTAGCTTGGAAGAATGAAGATGATCAAAACAATTTTTTAACTTATTTCCTAAAGTGGCGTGAAAGTGGATTTTAAGGGAATTATTGTCCTTTCAATTTTTTTTAATCAAATTAAAATACCAATTTCACTTTATGTAATCCAATCCAAATTGAACACATTTAGTTCAATTAATTCATGTCATAATGACCAAGTAGAAATCACCATTTGTCATAACAATTATGAAAAAATAGGATAAGGCTTGAAAAAATCAATTATTTAATTATTTATCTATAAATAATTAAACAATTAATTTACACACACATATGTATTTTTATTTACATTAAATCAAATACATATATTTATGGCATGTTTCAAAATCTCATTTGATGAATAATTAATGTGTATCTAATCGTATTATGTATCAAATACAAATACACAATAATTATTAGCGGAAAAAATCCCTTAATTGCATGTGTTATCGTTTAACGGTTTAACGATCCGGATTAACTCATTTAATCCGGTGAAGTATTATGAATAATCCGTATTATTCATATCGAGTTGCCCAAGTGCTCAACGAGTACACTTCATATTGTGGGACTCTCTAAGTTTAGGTTTATCCGTCACGAAATCCAATTTCATGTCCATAATCCACCCACTCATGGATTATGACGACCACAGATAATCTCGCTAAACTATACAAGTCGAGGTCATATCATACGTATAATCCCTCTGTCACAGGCTATCTGTATTATACATGGGATATAGATGAGAACGTCAAATTCGTTCGATATAATACAGTCGACTTTCAATTTACGATCTCTAAATAACACTCGAAACTGATTTTCGAAGTTATACCACGACCATGGATTTACTAGATCGTAAACACATGAGGATGCCTATGTCCTATACACGGGACTGATGGATCCTGTCTTGATACGCACAAGATATCATGAGCATCAGTCCACACCCAACGGACATGCGGAGGTCTGATCATGATTAGATCGTTGACGTGACTGCCATCAAAGTGTGGAGGATAACTCATATATCCACAATGGTATCTCAAGTCAAATGACCACTATGCTCGCTCAACTCGAGAAGGTTCGTATTGACGTTGGTGTACCATCTATTAGGAAACCTTCGGTGAGTCATTCATTGTCTTATCAAATAAACACCTACATGTCTATACGAGTCTCCAAGACTCATGGTTCACTGGGATAAACCATCGGACCAAGTCATGATATACGACATGTACTGGTCTCAGCGGATTTTACTAACCGACCTGTGTTAGCAAATCTTGACCAGGAACTTTATTTAAGGATATACAACTAATAGTATGTTTCCCAATGTAAATTACAAACTACGTTGTAACTACGCACTATACTGTAAATTCTAGGGTCTTTGTCTAATATACACGTATCACTGAACCGGATTCAGTTTCGATCTAATCGTAATCAAATATCTAATCTCAATTAGATCGAATAAGCGTATAAAAGACAAGGGTGTTACCGTTAAATTAGTAATATTATGGAAAATACAATTGCTCGTATTTATGAATCAGACATAAATATGATCCAGATTGGCACTCGAAGCACCAACCCTAACAATACACCCTTAACATGCATTCTAAAAATATAATAAGGCGCGTAAATAATTAATAATGATATGCGGATGGATATTTAAAACAACTTGTTCCTAGAACAAATCTCTCCTTTCCTCTCTCCCGCTAGCACAAATCTTACTTCTACCCAATTACATAACACTTCTAAAGAAACCTCATTTACATTGAGGGGAATAGGTGAGAAGAGAAATACGAAGAATCAAGAGGTAATAGGCTGGACACGCAGGTCTAATTTAATAAATTCTAAATTTATTACAACAATTTCCAAAATTGCCCTCACCCATATAATATCCATCTGATATACATTATTCATACATCACATCCATGTATTCACACAAAGCATGTTATCAATCAATCTAATTCAATTAATTAATCTGAAATTAATGACCATCCAATATTCAAACAACGATTTGATTTGCGCGAGTCAAACTCGTTTTTTTAAGAATAAATACTCAAAGTACGAATTCTTGAATTATATCAAACTACAATATTAAATCCAATTTAATTTGTATTTAATACTAATTCTTTATTTAATTCCAAATTAAATAATTACACTTATTAGTGAGCCTTTGCGACTTAGATTCTAAATCTAATCTTTACGGGTCTCAAAGCCCAATTAACATCCAATGTCAATTTAATTAAAGTCCAATGGGCTTTCAATTATTTATAAGGCATGGACTTTGGCAACCAAAGCCCAATAAGGAATCACCCTTTTGCCAAAAATCAATTTAGGCCCATTAAGCCCAATTAAAATTTTAAAGGCCCATTTAATTATATTTGGACTTTATGGATATGGTTTTGGGCCCAATTGGATCAAACCAATTAACCTAAACCAAACTTGGCCCAACCAAGCCCATTAAGCCCAAATACAACTTTATTAGCCCAATTCCAAATTTAGCCCAACCAATTTAATTACAATATTCCAAATATCACAATTAAATTATTTAAAGTGTATTAGCCATAATTAATTAGTCAAATTAACATTTCCAAAATACCAATTACACTAATTAATCATGCTTTCTAATTATCAATTCATGTCCAACATAATTGAAGCAAAAAATCAATTCATTTCCATGCTTGTAACTCACGGCATTTTAGGGTTTTTGTTCAATTCCGATTTCAATCCAATTGAATCTCAAATCAACATTTCCCAAGTCTTTTAAACTCATCCAATGATTCAAAAAAACAAAATTACCATGACATTAGGGCAAGCTAAACTTTCGGCCAAGCCAACAATTTGGGGAAAATTTGATCCAATTCAATTTTCATCAAATTGATCATGCATAACTCTAAGTTATCATCATTCAAGCATATTCAAACAATCAATTTCAACAAATCATGCTCAAATCAATTTTACCCAATTTTACCCTAAATCAATTTCATGCTTAATCAAGGCTCTGATACTATTGTTAGGTTTCTAGGTTATCCCAAGATCAAATTAAGCTATGAAAACATGTGAGTACATCAAAGTAACGTTGCAGAATACTCACTTTGATCGGCTTTTGCGATGCGAGGAGCAACAAAACTTTTCTTCCTCCATGGAAGCTCTCGGCCATGCCCAAAATTTGTGCTCCAAGTTTCGGTCAACCCTCCATTGTTTGTTCCAAGCTCCAAGCTTTGTAAATGGTGATTCCATGCTCATGAATGGGTTTCCCTATCACCTTTGTAAGACCCATTTGGTGTGCTAGCACTTGGAAATTTTGCCACAAAATTTCCCTTAGTCTTCTTGCATCTCTCGGCTTTGGCAAGAAATTTGAGAGAGAAATGGCCCTTGGCCGAATGGGAGAGGAGAATGAGAGAAGAAGATGTGTTGTGTATTTGATTTTCAAAAAATCAAATACCAAAATCCCATTTTTCCAAAAAGGTACAAGGCTTTAAAGTCTTTCAACTACTCCCATCAATCACAAGTGACAAGCATCTCATCACTCAAAGTGATGTGACTTGCATCACTTGAATGACTAATGATATGACGCGTGATGTGACTTGTAGGCCCCACTTGATTCGAAATGTGAGTGGGCCCGCAAACACTCCCGGGCTCGGGTTCGCTAATTCCGAATTAACAAATTTTTCGTTGCGACGTAATTAAATCAAATTTAATTAAATAATTATGCCTAGCAAAATTACTATTCACGTCGCTAATGAATTAATTCTAAATTAACTCGTTCGCCTGAATTAAAATCCAATTTTAATTCCGCGTCGAAATCTAATTTCGTTTAATATATCGAATATATTATTTTATCGATTAATTCCAAATTAATCGTTCTCTCTCTTTTAATAATATTTTATCCCAGATAAAATATCTCCGTAATAATCCCAGATTAATTTTCTCTCTCTTATAATTAATCTCAGATTAATAATGTGCGAGTCATACGTCATCGGTGAATCTTCGGGAAGCGACCCATGAGATCCCCGGATATGTTGGCAGTAAATCCGGTCGTCGGACTATCCGAACACGTACGTACCTAGTACTACATTTTTACCGATTTACAAGACATGGTTGGCTTCTAGCAAAGCACCGTGCCTACCCAATTCTCCAGAAATATCTTAAAGGAATATGTAATCTATATCAGGCGTAGTATATACAGTATTGCGTATTGCGATCCAGTATCAGATGTCACGTGCTAGGTCTGGGGCTGGAATTGTGTCTGCCCCGTACGAAGCATATGTCGGATCTCTGGTAACTAGTCTCTATAATCGGATAATCATGACCTAGTCATATTATACTGATGATTGCAGTACATAAGAGTACATGTTCCGTATCCTACGTGACCATCATCTTCACTATGACTGAAGTGATACTTCCATCTTGACATCACACCCAATACACTACGATTCTCAATATATCCAGAAGAGAGGCTACACAGAACCAGTTAAAGCCCTAGACGACCAAAACTAAAGTATATTGATGGTCGCAAGTATTAGCGGTGCAAGTCTCAGGTTAAGACCAAATACACCTACCCTGATTCGGACTTCCATAGACACATAGTCATACTACCAATGGAATTCCGAGGGGTCTATCCAGAGTGAAGCTGTTTCCGTACCATCGGTAAACACAACCTCCTATTACACTTGCATGAGTATCCAATACCCAAATATATGAGAACTATGCCGTTATGCACCCATAACACGCACAAGTGCAATACTAGTCTATTCCGCATTATCGATGTCCAATCTCAATAATACTCCGACTATGGATGTTTTAATGATTAAACCTTCATGGATTGATATTGTCTCATATCTTATCAATCCGGAACTAATCATATGGACTTTTATCATTTATATATCCCGGTAATCTAATTACAAATGATAAAAGAGCAATTTCCTTTGTCACATAGTTAATTTGTACAACAACACAATGTTCTGTACAAATAGTGATGCTATGGGTCATAATTGTCCAACACTCACCCCCACCACTTCCCAGTTCTTTTGCAAGATTCTTCTTTTGGTGAGCCACATGCTACTTTTGGAGACCCAGTTCGAGGACAAGTGTTATGCTGCAGTCACTAGTCTTAGGGTCCATCTTTCCAGATCTATATTCATGTAGAATGTAGTTCTCTGGGATGTCATTTTGTTGTATCATTGACATATGTTTGATGTTGTACATATACTTTATACACTCTCAGACATGTATATATATATATATATATATAATTATATTATATATATATATATATATATATATATATATTATATATATATATTATATTGCATCATGATTTCGCATTTCAGTCTATTATAAGTCTTTTAGTTTGCATGTGTGGCAATTATGGGTTTGCACAGTAGTAAAATGAGTGTAAGTATTTTATTGCATAAGTCAAAGGCTTAGGTGACGGTGGGATCTGTTGCTTGCCGGTAGCATTTCTGTATTGGGGATGTTACAATTATAGAGTTGCTAAGCCACTCATTAATGACCTTGAATTATTCTTGAGTTGTTTCATGATGGTGAGAATGTTTGGTGTGGTAAAGATTGAATTTAAAGTGTTGGATTTAATTGATTTGGTGTAATTTGTCAATTTGAAGAAATTATAAAATTAGGGTTCATAACCCTTTCCAAATTTGGGGCTTTTTATATATGTGATGTATTATGATGTGTATATGATGCATATTAATTTTTGGGTTGATTGGATTTGATCTTGACATATTTTGAATAAAAACTGAAAAATTAAGGGGTTGTTCGACAATTTGAAAAAATTGGGGATTTTGTTGCACTTTATTTTTTGATGTGTTGGACATGTTGGAAATCATTTTAGAATTGATTTGGATTCATCCAAAATTGGATTTGATAATTTGAGGACTAAAATGAACAAAATATAAAGTATATGGGTCAAACGGTAATTTTCAAGAAATATGATTTCTTGGTTAAAATTTCAGTTTTTTTTTAAGTATTGGATAGTTAAATAAATAAGTTTATTTAATTGATCCAAGAAAATATTGAAATCGAAAAATTTTGATTTTCCGCGTTCCGCTACGTTATCGAATATTCCCTATAAAACCCCTACATATGCTCTCTCCACTTAAAACATCATTCTCACATGACCAACTATCTGAAAATGAACCAAAGTTATAGTTATCCATAATGTTCTAGTAAGAGGATAACTCTATTATATGAAGAAAGAATGATAAGCTGAAAGGGAAAGAGAAGAAGGGATGAGAGAGACTCAAATGATATTCTAAATGATCTTACCTTCAAACTTACAATTACCTCTTTATATAAGAAGTAAAAATAAATAAAATAAATAATTTTTAATAAAGTAAAAGTAAATATGAATACTGATTTATGAAGTAAATAAGACAAACAACTTTTAATAAAGAAAAAGGAATCAGAATCAGAATCAACACGGCTTTTAATAAAGCAAAAATAAAAATAAAATCAGAATCAACACTTTTAATAAAGCAAAAGTAAATTTCTCTATTTTCAAAATAAATAAATAAAATATGAATAAAAAGTATATAAGATTTATTAACAAATAGACTCAAGAAATATAAATATAAAAAATATTTAAGATAAAAAATAAAAGAATTAAATCATAAAGTAGTGAAGTGAGAGAATAAATGGGGTAAATAAGTAGTGTTAAACAAAAAAATTCTATTATATATAATTAGTGTTAAATAAATTAAAAAAGAATCAAAAAAATTTAAATGAATAAATGAACACAAAATAAATAACAATAAATAATAAATTTATAATATTCAATAAACAAATAAAAAAGAATAGATATATAAGGAGTAAAAAAATTAAAAATTTAACAAAAATAAAAATAAAAATTTATAAATAAAAATATTTAATTAATACATAAATTAATACATACACACACATTTATATATATATATATATTGATTTTGGGGAAGGGGATAAACTTGTAATTTTGGAGGGAAGAAAATTTCATAGTCATCTTTGGTCTTGCTCGCTAGCTCCAAATTCTAAAGTCAATTCAGGAGTGGAAAAACTTCTCCCCGTTCATACTCTTGAAAGCGATTGATTTAAATTTAATTTTATATCGAGTCTTTAAAGCATTTGACTGGAGAAAATTTGGTTGCAATGAGTCTATATTGCTTTTTTTTTTTTTTATTCCCCTACTTTTTTTCCCGGATTATATTACTTATTGACTTGTAAGGATGACAAAAATCACAATGAAAATAGGAGCTCGAGTTGTTAAGATTAAGATTTACATAATTTTTTTATACTCATTGATTATCGAATACGGGTATTGAAACCCCAGTATTATTAAAAGTAAATTGCAAAAAAGTATGACAAGCTCAAAAAATTGGAAAATCATGTGGGAATCATCTGATTAGATACTGTAATCAAATGTATTTAAATGCAACTTCATGTGGTCATAATTATCTCCAAAAAAAGTCTTTTAAGTGTCCATTTCTAAAAATAAGAGGTTTTTTGTGACCATTTCCCAATTTTCCCCGCAATTGCTCTCTCAAAAGATTTTGATTTGAAGATGAACACACAACAGAACACTTTAAGCAGTAGGGCTTACAAGACGGACAGGAAATTTTCTTCCGTAAGAGGTTCCCAGATTGCAAATTTATATAAAAGATTGTGAACTTGGTCATAAAGTGCAGAAACAAACAACAGCCATGCAAAAAGGGCCTATCGTGCAAATATCCGACAACACAGTGCATTACTACTTGAATATTGCTCGGAAAATAAATACCACACATGTAAATGATCACTTCCACAACTTCCGCAAAGACATGTTCTTCTCTGTTTCCTTCTTCATGACCTTGGCCACTGCCATCTCAAAATCTTCCTGTGTTACATGAATCCTCCTCTCTCTTAGAGCAAACATACCAGCTTCTGTGCACACAGCCTGAGAAAACAGAGAAAAACGTAAAATTAAACAAAATATATATAAAAAACAACATTTTGGATACTCTTCCTTGGATAGTTGTCCTCTTCTTGAATGCAATAATGGATCGATATGATTAAATACAACCGATGTAAACAGTTTATTTTATAGTTATTAATATGCATGGACTCGTAACCATTGCATGCCAGAATGGTTGGAACTCTTTCCTCTATAAGTGGTTCCGGCGATCAAAAGCGAATCTCGCCCCTCAAAGAACTGTTTTAATTGTGAAATATGAAATTCTCATTTGTGAGTGAACAGTTCATATTATTTTTGGTAGAATGATACATGAAAGAAATGAACTAGGTCATGAAGTCTTGACTCGTGTCGGTGAAACCGAACTGCAGTAGAACAAGAATGAGCCCCTTTCACATATGACATATCAACATCACGATTTTACATTTAAGATTTTAGGTTCAATGATTATTTCTAAAACTAAGGATCTATACCAGCCTAGAGAGGTTGATAGCAATTTTGTCCCAAATGAAAAGTTAACAAATTCCTAATACATTTCAAACTTAATGAAACCTTAATATCAAGAGAAATCCCTTTTCAACTAGAAATTATATCCTAGAAAAGAGAGAAGACAACACACGAGACAGAGAGGACATTTAAATGTAATGAATCATACCTTCAACTCCGCACCAGATGCACCATTCATCTTTTCGGCAATCTTTTTCAAATCAATGCCACGCATTAAATTCATTCTTCTTGAATGAATTTTCAGGATATCAAGACGAGACTGCGTATAGTGGAATACACAAATCAGTATACACATAACATCAGCGTAGCAAACGTAGAAAATAAGTAATATCAGTTAAGGACACTTAGAATATTAACAATGATGATGACATATGTAAAAGCATACAAAAAATGCACTACAAACAAATTAGGACTGGATGATGCATTCTCCAATTCTTAAACAGCATCATACATTAAGAAAAAAAACATTGCTGGCATAAGAACTCAGGGTTTCTACAATAGAAATAAATAGATATATTGCTGTCTTTAACAAGAAAAGGTTGCAACTAAGCATCTACTTATGATTTATGAAGTCTTAAATAGTAACTGCAAATCTGTGTACAGAAATGAAATCATTCAACCACCTTATCCATCAAGGTCAATCTACAGCATATGAAAAGTACCTCTCTCTAATAATAGATATAAGAATAAGATCATATATGAACATTAAAATATATATCACGTACAGAATCTCTAAGCATATAATACGCAGGAATTTCAAGGAATCAAACATGAATTCTTAGAAAGTTTATCAACTTTTTTTGAGCGATTAAAAAGGTATAGGTGGTTTTAAGGAAGAATAAATAGAATTTTTTTTCCAAATACTGAAACAGTCATGGCTAAAGTGGCAAGTACCTCTTCATTAGGATTTGGAAATTCAATTTTCCTGTCAATTCGTCCTGGCCTGAGAAGAGCTTGATCGAGAATATCAATTCGATTTGTGGCCATCAGAACCTGATGCAAAAGTGTATTTAAAGTATTTATTGTCTCAATTATAATAACCGTGACAAAGACTGTGCTATTGGTTCTTCCAAGAATGATTACATTTGCATAGAAGCCATAAACAGTACCTTAATCTTGTTTGATGCTTCAAATCCATCAAGCTGGTTGAGAAGCTCCAGCATAGTCCTCTGCACCTCACTGTCACCATTGCCACTGCCAGATTCCATCCGAGCAGATCCAATGCTGTCAATTTCGTCCATAAAGATGATAGATGGAGCATGCTCCCTGTTGAAACAAAAAAAAGCACGGATTCACACCGATAAGATAACAAACTAAAATGAAAATTGTAAGTGCACCAGATCATCAACTACATGCAATGTCACTCATCGCGGAATGCAGATTGTGCAATTATTCAAAATAACCAAAATGATTTCGCTATTTACGCTCTTCATGGAAAGAAGCCTCGCCCGTGCTTTACTATGAATAAAATTCAAAAACACCCAACTGATAACAGAACACTATACTAGTAATAAACATAGCATTATATAATGCAGAGGCCAGAGATAATCCATGCTACATGATTACAGTCAATTAACAAAAATCAAAAAGAAAACAACAGTACATAGAAAATGCCTACCATCTACAATCACTGAATCACAAAAGTGAATGCCAAAAAAGGGGGAAATTAGAGAGAAGAGAGAGAGAGAATCAAAAGAAAAAGACTCCATTAAGAATTCAACAGTTAAAGGAGGAAGAGATACAAACCTTGCCATAACAAAAAGTTCCCTAACCATTCTAGAGCCTTCTCCAATGTATTTCTGGACTAATTCAGAACCAGAAACCCTGATAAAAGTACAATCAGTATGATGAGCCACAGCTCTAGCCAGCAGTGTTTTCCCAGTACCAGGTGGTCCATATAGCAAAACACCCTGTTGTGTTAGAGAGAGAGAGAGAGAGAGAGAGAGAGAGAGACTTAGTTGAAGAAAGTATACCTGGAATTAAATTATGATAGAATAACACAACAGCACAAACTTACCTTTGGTTGAGCTATTCCAAGACTTTCAAACAATTCGGGATGTTTGATAGGAAGCTCAATGACCTGTAATTCAAGAAACAATTGAACCAATCAACAACTTAAAGTACTAATAATCAAGAAGGCAAAACAAGTCAACCTACAATATAATAATTAAGAAGCCAAATAAGGAAACCCAAAAATGAACTTATTACAAACCCAAACACACCTCCTTTATTTCCTTAATTTGCTGGTCAAGACCACCAATCATGTCATATGTAGAATCAGGGACTTTTTCAACCTTCATGAGGTTGACCAGGGGATCTACTTTGCTTGGCAAGACCAAATGAAGAACATAGCTGTCATTACGAAGTGCAACTCTTGTTGATGGAGTGATCTTGGTTATATCAATATTTTTATCAATATCAACAACATATTTCCCCTCGGGATGAACCTGGAAGAAAGAAAAAAGTAGATTAAAAAAGATCTTAGAGCTTTCCCAACATAGTGACCAGTATATTATGGAAGAAACAAAGGCTTAAACAAAGAATTTTAGACACTGAATTTTCAGGATTGCCCAATGCTGCTCATATTTCAGCATTCAATAAACCATTGTACATCTTGATTATCAGATTGAACAGTTTATGAAAACAGGCTGCACAGAGAGACTGATATCAACACATTTTTGACATGGTTTATTGGTTTTACAAAAAAAAAAAACCATCCGTGTCTGATCTTAGTAAGCTATTCACTGTAAAAGGAAATCATGTCCCACACCAAAACCCTCTCTTTCAAATCCTTACCAAGACTTTTAATTTATACACACGATGATGATACATGCGCTAACAATTTCCCGCAAACTACCATAGATTCACCTACAAATTATGAGCAGATCTACTTGATCATGATAATAGGAAAAATAACATACAACTGAACAAAATAAATTATAAATAAAACAATTACTAAACCATGAATCCTTGAATACACACTATATAACTAAAAGCTAAAGGAGCATTAACTCACCTTAACAAGAACCTTATTTTTTCCCATAACTTTAACAACTTCACCGACATAGGATCCAGGCTCCTGAAGCAGTTGTAATTCTTCTTTAAGCATCCTCACTATCAAAATTTCTCAAAACACAAACAAATCAGCAACTAATTCAACAATTACAAACTACATAATAATTCATTAATCGAGTAATTCATAATTAGAAACATCAAAAACCTAGAAAACATAATGGCGTAAATCAAATAAAATAAAAAATCGAAAATTAGGGTTAGGGTTGAGGGGGGAAAAATAAAAGAGGACCTCTAGAATTGAGTTCGTTACGCTGGGCTTCAAGGCGATTGAGATTGTGGGTTTTCTGACGGACTTGGAGCTGGAGCTCGTGGATGTGTTGGAGGTAGTATTGCCTCAGACCCTCTCCTTGTTTCGATGCTCCTTTCGCCGTGCACGCCTCCTCCGGCGCCGCCGATTCGGCTTGCTTCGTTTCGATTCCTACAGCGGCCATTGCTTTCGATTTTGTTCGAATCTAAATTGTCTTTCAGATCAAGTCTCGTTCCTTGTGTTTGGTTTTGGTTTCAGTCGCTGCTTTTAGCCTTCGACGCCGTTTATATCCCAAACTCAAACTCAAACTCAAAAAGCCAATGGGTCTGATGGCTGTTCAATTATAGTTTCTTTTGGTTCAAGTCAGAAATTATTATTATTATTATTATTATTATTTGGTGTGAGCTGTAATAGAAGGTCCAGGATTGAAGTAATTCAAAATAATTTTATCTCACAGCTAGTATTAGGCCCCATACTTTGTACAGATATATATTTTATTCAATTTATTTATTTTGTACTATATTTCACATGATTATCTATAAGAGAATTTGTAGAGCTATCTCTTTAATTTCTGCTATGTAACATAATATATGTAACTCACTAACATAAACTTATCCTAAATTTGACTATCATTTATCTTGTCTTCCATCAAATTTATATGTTCACCTACCTAAGATTGATAAGATCTCAAGTCATAGGATAGTTCATTACTAAGAGCCTTCCTTAAACACATGAGATAAATATTTCCATATGAAAAGTTCTTAAAATCAATTCATTGTATTTGTTAATAGCTCATGCTGATAGTTTATGGGTGATAATATCATATTAGTCTATCTGAATTATCCGTTTCTTCGTTATTGATAATCATACAACTTAAAATATTTAGAAATAATAAGATCTCATAGAATATAATTACGTTTAGTTCCTATGTAAATCGCTCATAGGATTTTATCATACAAAATATCTATCTATATGATAAACAAATTATCATTTTATTTTATTCAATGCAAGTTAATTATTATAGTTCTAATCCAATAAATTTAAGACATATTACCAACAATAACAACCCCAGCATATCCTATAGTTTTTTTGTTTTGTTTTTATAGTTCATAGGAATGACCAACCACATCATAAAAGAATCAAAGACATGCAAGTTTCCCTCAATAATACGAAATTCACTAGTTCAACAATAATCTCTGGCAATTGTCTTGTACACGCAAGAATCAAAGACATGCAAGTTTCCCTTGATCCTCAATTTTTTTTTTACTGTCACCGCAATAGGACAGCCAACTGGGCTATATTTGGGGAGAAGGATTAAAGCACCGTGGGATCCATATATTTATTTTTCGGGTGAGATTATTTGTATTTAAATTTTTTTTTTTTTTGGACACATATTTTCATTTAAAAAAAATATTATTACTAAAATACCATTACATAATTTACCATTAAGGATAACTTATAGTAGAAAATAAATTTTTAGATTATAAATAAATTTTTGTGTTTGATTTTTCTTTTTCTTGTCATAAACATGATGGGGCTGTGTGTTCTAACGGTAGGGGCTAGAGTAGCCTTCTACCTTTTTCATTGTGCTACATTTTTTCCAGTTATTGTGAACAGGAGTGAGCATCATGCATTGGATTTTCTAAAAGTAACGAGTTAGTTTGCTTGCTCAAAATACACCGGTGGCTATCCAAGACGCCTTCTGGGAATAAGAATAAATGTTGTAATGGTGCCCAAGAATTGAAAATTTCTGGATGTTCATATCTGCTAACCAAACCCAATAAAAGGCTTATGATAATTTTCTAGCCAAAAATCATAACTTCAGCAACCCGAATTTGCACGATATGCACGTGTACAGTGGGCTGAAAATTCTGCCCATTGTCGTGAGCTATTGATAGGGAAGGAAATAGATTTTTTTCATTTGATCTTCCACACTATGTCTCGTCACCAAAAAGTCAGAGTGTGGGCTCTTTAATCTCACAATTGTTTTTCTCTAAACTTTTTAGAGAAAAACAAAATTACTGCACTGTGTTTTTCTTTTTCTTATTATTTGTAGAGAATGCAAAAGGATTGCTAGGGTTTTTATTATAACACTTCTCTTTTATATTTATGGTTAAAATTGTTTAGTTGAAATCAAATTACAGAAACAACCCTAACCTTAATTATCCCTTGGGCGTGTACACGCCCATGCTCCCTTTTTTTTTTTAAATTTAATTTAATTAATTAAATACATAATATCAAATATTGGGTATTTATTTTGAAATCAAATTTCAAAATTATTTAATCAAAGGTTAAATAAATAAATTTAAATTATTTAAATTATATATTGGATTATTCCATAATCAAGTGCATTGAAATTTTATATTAACTATTTAATATATAATCTTTAAGTGTGATTTGAATAAATTATTAATTAAGTTAATAATTTATCATAACATATAATTATTCATGTGAGATTATAATTGGACTTTCCAATTATTTTATGTAACATCCCCGATCTGGGAGATGCTACCGGCAAGGAATAGGCCGTACTATCCCCATGAGCCTCTGACTTTCTAATAATACTAAACTCATCTGATGTATAAACTCACGCACGGGACCGTTGCCCCAACTTAAGTCATGAATGCATAATGCTTTACAAACTTAATACTCAAACTCACTATACATTACGACTTTAGTAATGAACACTTATAACTCTTTGCATGCATATTCTTTACTAAACACACTGCATGTTACATGACGCTCTCTGAAACTGTCTGAACTAAACTCTGACTCGACCTAGTGGACCAAACCCTTTAGTGATTGCCATCAGTATCCATCCTCTCGAGCTCGTCCTTTGGGAATACCTGCAAAATAGAGAAACTGGGAGTGTGGGGTTAGACCGTTTGTACGATCTACGTGCATGGATGATTTAAAATAAAAAATGAAATACTATAATGAAAATGTTTGATTCTAAAACCAAGGCCCTTTCAGAAAATAACTTTATACGAAAACTCTTTTGCTTATCTGAAAACTCTAAATTATTTCAGAAAATCTCGTCTTGAGTCTCTTTTATAAAACTTATCTTTTCTGAAATCTACTTTTGAAAGTATGGTTCTGTAAACATATATCTGAAGGATCTATTCTGAAAACTTTTTCTAAAATCTGATCTTTGAAAACTGTTTTCTAAAAAAATTGATATCTGAAAACTGATCTCCGTCTCTGAAAAACTTGACGTATGGGGGCGTTACGTATCGCCGTCCCCCCATACGCCTAATTAGAGCCAGAAGTGAAAATCCATGACTTTATGGCGTTACGTATCGCCGTCCCCCAAAACATGCCACTCATGTCCCTAAAACTAGTGGTCTTGGGGCGTTACGTATCGCCGTCCCTCAAGCCACCAAACTAGAACCGGGGGTGCGGATCTATGCTACCTCCAAGCTCTGAATCTAGGATTTAGGGGCATCTGTCATCCATAGTCCTGAACTAGGATCTGGGGGCGTTACGTATCGTCGTCCCCCAGTCCTCTACATGTGCACATGTGTTGTCCGTCAATTCCATATCTGAATCAAGTTACATACTGAGGTGGGTTTTTCCCCCATACCTCGAAAACATAAAATCATGCTTCTGAAATCATTACTTTATAAATCATTTCTCAAAACATTCTTTAAACTCGGCTAACGCCCTAAAAACGAAAAAAGTAAGTCTGATGTTAAAAATAATAAAATGAAAATCAATTTAAGGAAAGAATGTCCACTCATTGATTCAGAACTTGCTGGTGATGCCTTGCGATAGTGGCGGAACCGCATCTCTCGGTGATAATCTAGAATTAGCGAAATTCGTTAGTATCAAGGTTACGAATTTATATCCTTACTTAACAAAATTTATTCATTATTCATGATAACTCATATGCGGTATGTTACTAACATTTTAGGGTGGTCTAACAAATTTTACTACGCTCGTTCGAGGATTTCACAAGCTACTTCACAAAACTCCATATTCTGTCATCTTTCCATAAATTTCAGTGCACCAATACTGACTTTGAAACTTCGGTGCGCTTAATAGGGGTTGAATATGGGGCTGAAATTTTAATAAAATACTCGCTTATGTGTCTATTTTATGTTGGCTTTTATAGATCGTGATTTTGATTCCTAGAACTCAAGTTATGGAATGAAGTTCAGGGGCTACGCAACTGGAAAAACTGGGCACATGGGTAGGAGATAGCCCGATTTTAAAAATTCGGTCCGGTCTCATCTTAAGTCCAAAAATCCTGATTTTTGGATATTTTACTCTCTTATGTGTCTAGTTTATTTGAGTATTTAAGGATCTTAATTTTGTTTCCTAAAACTCGTGTTATAACTGATTATCTAGGCATTGTTCAGAATTTAACAGAATCAGATCCTAAAACAGGGTAGCCCACTTTCGTAATTTTCCATAAATTCATCCAATATCGAAAAATTCTGAAATTTTAATAGGTTAATCCTTAATAAGTCAAGGTTCAGTATAATTTTACAGTTTATCGATTGGAGAACTAAAACTAAAATTATAAACAATGTATGAGAATTTATCCAGATTGCACTGAAATTGAAATCACTGCCTATTCTCACAAATTCATAGCTCTATTTAATCGACTTAATTAAGCCATAGTTCCCATGAATTTAAACACAACAATAACACAACTCATTTCATCTCATCAATCCAACACAAACCATCATCAATTCACAAAGCATAAATTCCTCAACATATTCATTAGCATATGAACCTCATTTTATGTTTTCACTATCATACTACTCCCAAAACATATGCTAACAACCGATTTAAAGTCAATTTAACAATCCCAAATTCTAGAGTTTATAAGGTGCGAATTGGGGCTTTATATTCTTTATTCAAAATTGAAAAATAGAGAAGATAGGAAGAGAACTGAAGCTTACTTGACCAAGAAAACTTGAGAGCTCATCACCAATCCTTTATCGTTTTCATGGAAATGAAGAACAATTGAAGATCCCCCCCCCCCCACTTCAAGCTCACAATTTTCACCTCTTAAAGGATGCATTAATAGTGCCTAATTTATAGGCAAGGTGGCTGATTTTTGTGATAAAAGAAGTGGTTGAGATTTTTCCACATGTTCCATTTCTAGTCCCTTCTTGAAATTATTGTAGCAGTTACGAAAATCATGATTTTTGGCTTATTGTGGGTTCGAATTTGGAAAATTTCAATATGGAAGTTGTAGGTCTCGATCTTAGCTTTCTGAAGATATAAAATTCATAATAATCGGAGATCATATGAAAAAGTTACGACTCGATTACTAAAAGTTGTTCGAGGTGGAACGTAAATTAAGTTCCGCGTCAAAATTTCAAGGAATCCTTCGAATGTCCCAAATGCCATTTTATGGGCACGTACTTGCTTAAACATGATTTATATCAAGTATTATGCCTCCAAAATGTAATAGTCGTTTGGCTCTGGTACCGTACAAGTCGTCAGGTTCACCGGATGTTACAAATTCTTCCCCCCTTAATTAGGATTCTTCCTCGAATCCTCTTTAAAACTGAAATCTTGGAATCTGTCTAGATATGAGATTCTTGATACTGAACATCTTATGGAAAGTTACATAATTCACATGATATTTCTTCGGTTACCAACTTATAACCGTCTACATACTCATTCTCCACTTCGCTCCATTAATTATATCGTAACCTAGAGGGTACTCTATTTCTGTCTGCATGGCCTGATACTTTACTTTATTTCTAAAGCTCATAAGTATGCATTACTCTTCTTCTTCTCCTAATATCTGTTTCATGCATGATACCTCTTGAATTCTTGATTGAGTGGCAATTCCTCGTCCTTGCTCCTTAAGAGTTCAACTGGATACTTAATACTACCATAAAGCTACGACTATTGTTACGACTTACAGAAATCTCATTCTTCGATTCCTAGCTATGACCAAGTTTACTTGTCTCCATCTGGTTCTTCCAAGTTCTCACTTCTCTGGTTATCTATGGAGCTTAGTATTTCATAATACAATGTTAAATTCTCTTTGTATCCCTTGCTAACTAGTGTTATTTACTGACTGGCTTGTATCTCTTATTGTTACACACTTCTGTCATTCTTCACTCAATATTCTATACTATTATCGCCGAGCCTTGACAGTTTCTCATATAAACCCTTGACTTATTGACCTTCTTAATCTCTCTTTTGATCTCCCTCTATACCCAAAAGTTTCGAAATCTGTGTCTCTGTTTCCTTACCAAAAGAATATCATCTATACACATCTCTAGTCATGTCTAACGCTATAACTTTATATCCTCATCACTACTAAACTAGTATTTTATCTATTCATCGCTTCATCTAAACAACTTTTCTTTTAAATCTTTTACTTTGGGCTATTTTCTTCTTCTATTCTACTCTTGTATTGTATACAAATGCTTTATGTTTCGATTTCCTTTCACTACACATGCACTTGATTCTAGGAATAACTCGAGGTGAACATCAAGGTCCATCTTTGTTACCGTTATCTAACCAGGGCTGGGAGGGTGGGGCATTGTCCTGGAGCTTTCTGTTGCGGTGTTCTTACTAATTACCCGTGCTGAGAATTGCATGTGCTGCTTATCCATGAGCTTATGACTCGCATATCTGCCTACCTAGTGTTAACTCCCAAACTAAGGTACTTCTGCTAAAGCCATCTGAATTATCTCTTTCAGTTTTACTCATAATTTACCTCTGGCTATTAATCATACTGCTTCCTACTAAGAATCTCCATAAGGCTCATGCTCTCTCAAACTCATACCGTACTCCCACTGTTATCCTGCCTTTCTAAATTTTGCTCTGTTACTTGACTTTCCTCTTTATCTCATTTTCTTGGATCTCTTAAGTCTGGACTTCCTTGGAAACTCTATATATTAATACATGTTACGACGTCGCTACCAATTCCTTTGCTTGGATACTACACTTTTATTAATTCTGAATAAGTTGGGTGTCTAAGCTATGGGAAACTCTGCATAAGTCAAGTATCTTACCTTTGTGCTGCTCTACATTGCTTACTTTAATTCCTTTCTCTTTTGGAACCTTCACTTTCTTGGCGTTTATCTATGTCACTATATGTACTGAATTCTCATGTTATTTTTTGTTTCATTTTTACTATTTTCATAATCTACCTCTTGGCTCTAAGCCATACTACTAAGGCTAATGGTGGTTTCTTCTTCTGGCTACTCCTAGATTTCTGCTCTCCACTCTAGCTATAAACCACAGCTTTGCTACCTAGTCTTCCTTTCCACCCTGGTACTCCCTATTAAACCCTGAGTCTCTTCTATCTCATAAGTCCATCCCTTTAGACTTACGTAGACTTCTACTGGTATTGATCTGATTATGGATTTCTTCCTAGTACTGGAATCTTGTCAACTTTGACTTCTGTCAAATTCTTTCTCTTTTATCCTTAAATCCACATTGATTCTTTTCTGGATAGACCACTCCTCAAGATCTGCTATCCTTATCTCAAAATACAGTATTATGGGTATTGGGTTTTCTTTACGATTACTTTTATCTAAGTTGATAAAAAATGGGGGAGGAATCCATATATCAATAGATATCAGCTTCCTTGTTCTGATACTCTTGTATCATGATAGGGTCTATTATTCATGCAAGATAAGTATGTGATTAGCTCCGTCGGGGAAGCTTCTTTAACCGGTATAACTAAGGGATGAACGTTTAGATAGGTCAGGGCTTTGTCTATCGGATCCTTAGGTTTAAACAACCAAGCATTTCTATTAATGACCTCTATTTATCTGCTTATAGGCCTAAATTTGAAAATCTGGAATTCTCTAAATCCTTTTTTTTTTGGCATCTCATACTCGTTGGAACTACCATATCTATTTCTGGTTTCTTTCCTCTCTTATGCTTCTTATTATTCTTTCCTATTCGGGTTACTTGCTTTCTATACAAAATATTCATTGTCTATAGGTTTAACTTGAAGGAATCTTCTTAAGGAAGGAATGATTATTATAGAAAAGAAGAAACCTTATATATGTCTATTTGGCATTCTTTCTCTTAACCAACCTTATTATATTCCCTTTTTACTGTTATAGGTTATGGTGTTCTCTATATCATCTACTTCTGTATCTTTCCTATTTACTGTCTCTGGTTACTTGAACAACTATATATCTTTGCTTACTATCATTTCTAGCTTTCTTTTTCCCACTCCACTAAGTATCTATTCTTAGTACTTGTATTTTCTAGGTTTGTGGCTTAACTAAATTTTGTACTAATAATTCTGAATAATCATGGAATGATTCCTAACTAGAGTATGGATAAGGGTTGCCTATTGAAAAACAGCGTAGGTAGCCTTGGAAATGCTTACTAACCTGTCTATGGAGCTTGAGGACGTACTCGAGGATCAGATATTGGAGAGGTAGTGCCTTATATACGGGTATCCCGGACATACTGCGTATACCAGACCGCAGCACTCTGCCCACTGCAGTCACTGACTCCATAAATCATGCTCTGATACCATCTTTGTAACATCCTCGATGTGGGAGATGCTACCGGTAAGGAATATGTCGTACTATCCCCCTGAGCCTCTGACTTTATAATAATACTAAACTCATATGATGTATAAAATCACGCACGGGACCGTTGCCCCAACTAAAGTCATGACTGCATAATGCTTTACAAACTTAATACTCAAACTCACTATACATTACGACTTTAGTAATGAACACTTATAACTCTTTGCATGCATATTCTTTACTAAACAAACTACATGTTATATGACGCTCTCTGACACTGTCTGA
Source organism: Zanthoxylum bungeanum (assembly GCA_019454045.1). Classification (NCBI taxonomy): domain Eukaryota; kingdom Viridiplantae; phylum Streptophyta; class Magnoliopsida; order Sapindales; family Rutaceae; genus Zanthoxylum; species Zanthoxylum bungeanum. Next base: position 1,444 of record SKCR01033092.1, on the reverse strand, counting down.
GCTAAACATTGACTCGACCTGGTGGACCAAACCCTCTAGTGACTGCCATCAGTATCCATCCTCTCGAGCTCGTCCTCTGGGAATACCTGCAAAATAGAGAAACTGGGAGTGGGGGGTTATACCGTTTGTACGATCTACGTGAGTGGATGATTTAAAATAAAAATTGAAATACTATAATGAAAATGTTTGATTCTAAAACCAAGGTCATTTAAAAAAAATAACTTTATACGAAAACTCTTTTGCTTATCTGAAAACTCTAAATTATTTCAGAAAATCTCATCTGGAGTCTCTTTTATAAAACTTATCTTTTCTGAAATCTGCTTTTGAAAGTCTGGTTCTGTAAACATATATCTGAAGGATCTATTCTGAAATCTGTTTCTAAAATCTGATCTTTGAAAACTATTTTCTAAAAAAAATGATATCTGAAAACTGATCTCCGTCTCTGAAAAACTTGAAGTATGGGGGGGTTACGTATCGCTGTCCCCCATACACCTAACTAGAGCTAGGAGTGTAAATCCATGACTTTAGGGTGTTACGTATCGCCGTCCCCCAAAGCATGCCACTCATGTCCCTAAAACTAGTGGTCTTGGGGCGTTACATATCGCCATCCCTCAAGCCACCAAACTAGAACTGGGGGTGCGGATCTATATTACCTCCAAGCTCAGAATCTAGGATCTAGGGGCATCTGTCATCCCTACTCCTGAACTAGGATCTGGGCGTTACATATCATCGTCCCCCCAGTCCTCTACATGTGCTTGATCGGCGTAAACACACGTGTATAACGCAAGCGCACGTATCGTTCAAGTAATATAAAAATATCGATCCTACGGGGACTTAATTCCTACTGTTGTTATTAATTATTGAATCTATTTATTTACAGATATCTAATTGAGGGAGAAGAGAATGATTGCTTGATTGATTTGGTTGATTGTAGATTTGCTAAATAAATAAATAAATAAAGAGACAAAAGAAAATACTAAGGAAAATAACAAAAGACACAAAGATCTAGGGTTGTGAATCATTCTAATATCTTTTAAAAGATGAAGTGATTATTTTATGTTTGTGTAATAAATCAGTTTACTAACCTGGAACACGAAATTATGCAAAAGCCTCTATCGATGGTCAGACGCAAATACTCAGTTTAACCCAATTGAACCATATGTCTATGTCAACCAAATTATCTGGATTCATTAAGTTTAAGTTCCAATTATGGCTACCCCCGCCCGATAGGTATATGTCTATCCTGTAAGGAAATCTATTAAAGGGTTATCTATCCTGAAGGAAGATCGTGGGCTATTAAGTCTAAGGCTGAAACCTAAAATCCCTATGTCTAGTTCATTTTAGAATTATCACATCAATCTTATTGGTGATCAGACAACAAGAAGCATTAAGCTTAAGACTTAATAAGTAAACCTTTAAATTACCCATACTATAAAATAACCTT